>JAXIVJ010017929.1:7500-24778 GCA_036785665.1 Chirona hameri | reverse complement strand
GATATAGATATAGATATAGATATAGATATAGATATAGATATAGATATAGATATAGATATAGATATAGATATAGATATAGATATAGATATAGATATAGATATAGATATAGATATAGATATAGATATAGATATAGATATAGATATAGATATAGATATAGATATAGATATAGATATAGATATATAGATATAGATATAGATATAGATATAGATATAGATATAGATATAGATATAGATATAGATATAGATATAGATATAGATATAGATATAGATATAGATATAGATATAGATATAGATATAGATATAGATATAGATATAGATATAGATATAGATATAGATATAGATATAGATATAGATATAGATATAGATATAGATATAGATATAGATATAGATATAGATATAGATATAGATATAGATATAGATATAGATATAGATATAGATATAGATATAGATATAGATATAGATATAGATATAGATATAGATATAGATATAGATATAGATATAGATATAGATATAGATATAGATATAGATATAGATATAGATATAGATATAGATATAGATATAGATATAGATATAGATATAGATATAGATATAGATATAGATATAGATATAGATATAGATATAGATATAGATATAGATATAGATATAGATATAGATATAGATATAGATATAGATATAGATATAGATATAGATATAGATATAGATATAGATATAGATATAGATATAGATATAGATATAGATATAGATATAGATATAGATATAGATATAGATAGATATAGATATAGATATAGATATAGATATAGATATAGATATAGATATAGATATAGATATAGATATAGATATAGATATAGATATAGATATAGATATAGATATAGATATAGATATAGATATAGATATAGATATAGATATAGATATAGATATAGATATAGATATAGATATAGATATAGATATAGATATAGATATAGATATAGATATAGATATAGATATAGATATAGATATAGATATAGATATAGATATAGATATAGATATAGATATAGATATAGATATAGATATAGATATAGATATAGATATAGATATAGATATAGATATAGATATAGATATAGATATAGATATAGATATAGATATAGATATAGATATAGATATAGATATAGATATAGATATAGATATAGATATAGATATAGATATAGATATAGATAAGATATAGATATAGATATAGATATAGATATAGATATAGATATAGATATAGATATAGATATAGATATAGATATAGATATAGATATAGATATAGATATAGATATAGATATAGATATAGATATAGATATAGATATAGATATAGATATAGATATAGATATAGATATAGATATAGATATAGATATAGATATAGATATAGATATAGATATAGATATAGATATAGATATAGATATAGATATAGATATAGATATAGATATAGATATAGATATAGATATAGATATAGATATAGATATAGATATAGATATAGATATAGATATAGATATAGATATAGATATAGATATAGATATAGATATAGATATAGATATAGATATAGATATAGATATAGATATAGATATAGATATAGATATAGATATAGATATAGATATAGATATAGATATAGATATAGATATAGATATAGATATAGATATAGATATAGATATAGATATAGATATAGATATAGATATAGATATAGATATAGATATAGATATAGATATAGATATAGATATAGATATAGATATAGATATAGATATAGATATAGATATAGATATAGATATAGATATAGATATAGATATAGATATAGATATAGATATAGATATAGATATAGATATAGATATAGATATAGATATAGATATAGATATAGATATAGATATAGATATAGATATAGATATAGATATAGATATAGATATAGATATAGATATAGATATAGATTATAGATATAGATATAGATATAGATATAGATATAGATATAGATATAGATATAGATATAGATATAGATATAGATATAGATATAGATATAGATATAGATATAGATATAGATATAGATATAGATATAGATATAGATATAGATATAGATATAGATATAGATATAGATATAGATATAGATATAGATATAGATATAGATATAGATATAGATATAGATATAGATATAGATATAGATATAGATATAGATATAGATATAGATATAGATATAGATATAGATATAGATATAGATATAGATATAGATATAGATATAAGATATAGATATAGATATAGATATAGATATAGATATAGATATAGATATAGATATAGATATAGATATAGATATAGATATAGATATAGATATAGATATAGATATAGATATAGATATAGATATAGATATAGATATAGATATAGATATAGATATAGATATAGATATAGATATAGATATAGATATAGATATAGATATAGATATAGATATAGATATAGATATAGATATAGATATAGATATAGATATAGATATAGATATAGATATAGATATAGATATAGATATAGATATAGATATAGATATAGATATAGATATAGATATAGATATAGATATAGATATAGATATAGATATAGATATAGATATAGATATAGATATAGATATAGATATAGATATAGATATAGATATAGATATAGATATAGATATAGATATAGATATAGATATAGATATAGATATAGATATAGATATAGATATAGATATAGATATAGATATAGATATAGATATAGATATAGATATAGATATAGATATAGATATAGATATAGATATAGATATAGATATAGATATAGATATAGATATAGATATAGATATAGATATAGATATAGATATAGATATAGATATAGATATAGATATAGATATAGATATAGATATAGATATAGATATAGATATAGATATAGATATAGATATAGATATAGATATAGATATAGATATAGATATAGATATAGATATAGATATAGATATAGATATAGATATAGATATAGATATAGATATAGATATAGATATAGATATAGATATAGATATAGATATAGATATAGATATAGATATAGATATAGATATAGATATAGATATAGATATAGATATAGATATAGATATAGATATAGATATAGATATAGATATAGATATAGATATAGATATAGATATAGATATAGATATAGATATAGATATAGATATAGATATAGATATAGATATAGATATAGATATAGATATAGATATAGATATAGATATAGATATAGATATAGATATAGATATAGATATAGATATAGATATAGATATAGATATAGATATAGATATAGATATAGATATAGATATAGATATAGATATAGATATAGATATAGATATAGATATAGATATAGATATAGATATAGATATAGATATAGATATAGATATAGATATAGATATAGATATAGATATAGATATAGATATAGATATAGATATAGATATAGATATAGATATAGATATAGATATAGATATAGATATAGATATAGATATAGATATAGATATAGATATAGATATAGATATAGATATAGATATAGATATAGATATAGATATAGATATAGATATAGATATAGATATAGATATAGATATAGATATAGATATAGATATAGATATAGATATAGATATAGATATAGATATAGATATAGATATAGATATAGATATAGATATAGATATAGATATAGATATAGATATAGATATAGATATAGATATAGATATAGATATAGATATAGATATAGATATAGATATAGATATAGATATAGATATAGATATAGATATAGATATAGATATAGATATAGATATAGATATAGATATAGATATAGATATAGATATAGATATAGATATAGATATAGATATAGATATAGATATAGATATAGATATAGATATAGATATAGATATAGATATAGATATAGATATAGATATAGATATAGATATAGATATAGATATAGATATAGATATAGATATAGATATAGATATAGATATAGATATAGATATAGATATAGATATAGATATAGATATAGATATAGATATAGATATAGATATAGATATAGATATAGATATAGATATAGATATAGATATAGATATAGATATAGATATAGATATAGATATAGATATAGATATAGATATAGATATAGATATAGATATAGATATAGATATAGATATAGATATAGATATAGATATAGATATAGATATAGATATAGATATAGATATAGATATAGATATAGATATAGATATAGATATAGATATAGATATAGATATAGATATAGATATAGATATAGATATAGATATAGATATAGATATAGATATAGATATAGATATAGATATAGATATAGATATAGATATAGATATAGATATAGATATAGATATAGATATAGATATAGATATAGATATAGATATAGATATAGATATAGATATAGATATAGATATAGATATAGATATAGATATAGATATAGATATAGATATAGATATAGATATAGATATAGATATAGATATAGATATAGATATAGATATAGATATAGATATAGATATAGATATAGATATAGATATAGATATAGATATAGATATAGATATAGATATAGATATAGATATAGATATAGATATAGATATAGATATAGATATAGATATAGATATAGATATAGATATAGATATAGATATAGATATAGATATAGATATAGATATAGATATAGATATAGATATAGATATAGATATAGATATAGATATAGATATAGATATAGATATAGATATAGATATAGATATAGATATAGATATAGATATAGATATAGATATAGATATAGATATAGATATAGATATAGATATAGATATAGATATAGATATAGATATAGATATAGATATAGATATAGATATAGATATAGATATAGATATAGATATAGATATAGATATAGATATAGATATAGATATAGATATAGATATAGATATAGATATAGATATAGATATAGATATAGATATAGATATAGATATAGATATAGATATAGATATAGATATAGATATAGATATAGATATAGATATAGATATAGATATAGATATAGATATAGATATAGATATAGATATAGATATAGATATAGATATAGATATAGATATAGATATAGATATAGATATAGATATAGATATAGATATAGATATAGATATAGATATAGATATAGATATATAGATATAGATATAGATATAGATATAGATATAGATATAGATATAGATATAGATATAGATATAGATATAGATATAGATATAGATATAGATATAGATATAGATATAGATATAGATATAGATATAGATATAGATATAGATATAGATATAGATATAGATATAGATATAGATATAGATATAGATATAGATATAGATATAGATATAGATATAGATATAGATATAGATATAGATATAGATATAGATATAGATATAGATATAGATATAGATATAGATATAGATATAGATATAGATATAGATATAGATATAGATATAGATATAGATATAGATATAGATATAGATATAGATATAGATATAGATATAGATATAGATATAGATATAGATATAGATATAGATATAGATATAGATATAGATATAGATATAGATATAGATATAGATATAGATATAGATATAGATATAGATATAGATATAGATATAGATATAGATATAGATATAGATATAGATATAGATATAGATATAGATATAGATATAGATATAGATATAGATATAGATATAGATATAGATATAGATATAGATATAGATATAGATATAGATATAGATAGATATAGATATAGATATAGATATAGATATAGATATAGATATAGATATAGATATAGATATAGATATAGATATAGATATAGATATAGATATAGATATAGATATAGATATAGATATAGATATAGATATAGATATAGATATAGATATAGATATAGATATAGATATAGATATAGATATAGATATAGATATAGATATAGATATAGATATAGATATAGATATAGATATAGATATAGATATAGATATAGATATAGATATAGATATAGATATAGATATAGATATAGATATAGATATAGATATAGATATAGATATAGATATAGATATAGATATAGATATAGATATAGATATAGATATAGATATAGATATAGATATAGATATAGATATAGATATAGATATAGATATAGATATAGATATAGATATAGATATAGATATAGATATAGATATAGATATAGATATAGATATAGATATAGATATAGATATAGATATAGATATAGATATAGATATAGATATAGATATAGATATAGATATAGATATAGATATAGATATAGATATAGATATAGATATAGATATAGATATAGATATAGATATAGATATAGATATAGATATAGATATAGATATAGATATAGATATAGATATAGATATAGATATAGATATAGATATAGATATAGATATAGATATAGATATAGATATAGATATAGATATAGATATAGATATAGATATAGATATAGATATAGATATAGATATAGATATAGATATAGATATAGATATAGATATAGATATAGATATAGATATAGATATAGATATAGATATAGATATAGATATAGATATAGATATAGATATAGATATAGATATAGATATAGATATAGATATAGATATAGATATAGATATAGATATAGATATAGATATAGATATAGATATAGATATAGATATAGATATAGATATAGATATAGATATAGATATAGATATAGATATAGATATAGATATAGATATAGATATAGATATAGATATAGATATAGATATAGATATAGATATAGATATAGATATAGATATAGATATAGATATAGATATAGATATAGATATAGATATAGATATAGATATAGATATAGATATAGATATAGATATAGATATAGATATAGATATAGATATAGATATAGATATAGATATAGATATAGATATAGATATAGATATAGATATAGATATAGATATAGATATAGATATAGATATAGATATAGATATAGATATAGATATAGATATAGATATAGATATAGATATAGATATGGATATGGATATGGATATGGATATAGATATAGATATAGATATAGATATAGATATAGATATAGATATAGATATAGATATAGATATAGATATAGATATAGATATAGATATAGATATAGATATAGATATAGATATAGATATAGATATAGATATAGATATAGATATAGATATAGATATAGATAGATAGATAGATAGATAGATATATATATATATATATATATATATATATATATATATATATATATATATATATATATATATATATATATATATATATATATATATATATATATATATATATATATATATATATATATATATATATATATATATATATATATATATATATATATATATATATATATATATATATATATATATATATATATATATATATATATATATATATATATATATATATATATATATATATATATATATATATATATATATATATATATATATATATATATATATATATATATATATATATATATATATATATATATATATATATATATATATATATATATATATATATATATATATATATATATATATATATATATATATATATATATATATATATATATATATATATATATATATATATATATATATATATATATATATATATATATATATATATATATATATATATATATATATATATATATATATATATATATATATATATATATATATATATATATATATATATATATATATATATATATATATATATATATATATATATATATATATATATATATAAACGCGCAACGCGGCATTCGAAAGCTCTCAATGAGACGCATCTACAGGTTACTCAAAATTTTCGAATTGAGGTCACAAATCAGGTCAAAGTTGGGTCAAAGGTCAAAATGGAGGCATGTGAGTTTATGGACCATACTTTCCATCCAAAGCCTTTGATTGCGACCATGATCACCCAAAGTCCTCCCAAAGGTATAATATGCATCTCGCATTACCTAACATGAGATTGTTGGCAAAGGTCAAGGTCAGGTCACAAAAGTCACAAAAGACCACTATACGCAGACAATTTCCGAAAGTCATGCAAGACATGTTTTATGGGCTATTTACACGTAGCATTCGATAGTGATGATCATTTAAACATCTGACCTCAATTAAGTGAAGTTAGTGTCAAGCTTAGGTCAAATTCAGGTCACTTATGGCCCACATTTTAAATTGATAAATACAAATACAAAAGGCATGTTTCTAGACCAGTTTTGTCTCTGAAATACAGTGCTGGCATTTATTTGTCTTTATCTAATCAATAAAAGCAAAAAAAACACAATTTCACAATATGACGTCTCGAGTCACATATGGTGAAAATTTGAAAATGATAAATATAAATACAAAAGGCATGTTTCTACACTAGTCTTATCTTAGAAATGCAGTGCTGGCATTTATTTGTATTTATCTGGTCAATAAAAGCCCCAAAAACGCAATTTCACAATATGACGTCATGAGTTACTAATACTTAGGGAGCCATAAGTCAGTCAAAAAAGTGATATTCATTTGAAGTGTTTTGTATATTGCTGGAACACCATTCTTTCACATATATTTCGTTTTTTTATATTTTAAAAAAACAAGAAAAAGTTTTTCCCTCAAAAATAACTTTTTGTAAACAAATGGAGACTTCAAAATTACGAGATAGCAGTTTGATAGAACGTTCAATTTTCTATCTTGTCGTTATTTTGGTTTTAGTTTATCTGAAAATTTCATCATTTTGCAGCTGATTAATGTTTGGGTGATTTTATCACTAATTTCACTTAAAATGACGTCACTAGATGCTGCATATCTTTTTACAAAATCAACGAAATGTCTTGAATTTTCTGAGACGGCGTATAATTGATGTGGCAGAAGGTCTTCAAAGTCTCAGGTTGATATCTTGAACTGTTTTTAAGTTATCACGAATATTCGACAGGGGGGGGGGGGGGGCAATATTTGGCCCTCCCCCGGTCAAGCGCGGGTTAAAAGGATAACTTGACCACTGCCGAGGAGGGAGGGGTGGAGGCGAGGAAAGTCGCCTATGTGGTCAAACGGATCAAGGCATCGGCGGACCACCTTTTCCAGGCACTACGGCCGGATCTGGATTCCGTAGTACAGTAGCTGGTGGGAGGCTAGGGTAACGGTAGGGTGCCGATAGGGTGACGGTAGAGTGACGGTAGGGTGACGGTTGGGTGACGGTAGAGTGACGGTAGGGTGACGGTAGGGTGACGGTAGGGTGACGGTAGGGTGACGGTAGGGTGCCGGTAGGGTGCCGGTAGGGTGCCGGTAGGGTGCCGGTAGGGTGACGGTAGGGTGACGGTAGGGTGCCGGTAGGGTGACGGTAGAGTGACGGTAGGGTGACGGTAGGGTGACGGTAGGGTGACGGTAGGGTGACGGTAGGGTGACGGTAGGGTAACGGTAGGGTGACGGTAGGGTAACGGTAGGGTAACGGTAGGGTGACGGTAGGGTGACGGTAGGGTGACGGTAGGGTGACGGTAGGGTGACGGTAGGGTGACGGTAGGGTAACGGTAGGGTGACGGTAGGGTAACGGTAGGGTGACGGTAGGGTGACGGTAGGGTAACGGTAGGATAACGGTTGGGTGACGGTAGGGTAACGGTAGGGTGACGGTAGGGTGACGGTAGGGTGACGGTAGGGTGACGGTAGGGTAACGGTAGGGTAACGGTAGGGTAACGGTAGGGTGACGGTAGGGTGACGGTAGGGTGACGGTAGGGTAACGGTAGGGTGCCGGTAGAGTGACGGTAGAGTGACGGTAGGGTGACGGTAGGATAGGGAACTTTTTTGTGTCTTGTGTTAGCGTGAACTTATTACTTGTTTAGTACCGGTGAACTTATTACTTGTTGTAACATTTACGTTAACAGTCGACACCAGGCTCTGTACGCCTCTACTGCATATATCCGCTGCTACGGCTGTGTTTTGTAAAAACTAGAAACACTGTATTGTTATAGTTTGTGTTAGTTGCGTATGTTCGCATGTCTGTATGTTGCTTGGGCATTTGAGATAAAAAAAATGTAACTATCCATATGTTAAATGCAGCTTCCAAAAAACGCGACATATGTTGAACATCCCCTATTAGAATATCAGTATCGAATGTGTATGTCGTTCCTATTCGAATAGCATTCGTATTGGTCATTCATGCTCGTGTGTGCGTCTGTGTGTGTGCGCGTGTGTGCAAAATATATGTAGACAAAAAGTAAAAAAGTATATCGAAATTCTAACTATAACCATCAAAATTTAATGATTTATCAATTATCTTTAAAATAAAGAAATACAATTAATGTGCTTCTATCTATAAATACGTCAACTTTTGCCATTTTATGTGCTATTTATATTAAATATAAATTATTCACCGATAACTTTTGAATGAATCAAGCTAGAGGTATGCTAAACGCCATTTTACTACTCTCGTCGCGACACGTTGAATGAGATGCAATATGACATATTTCTAGCATTTCTTGAGCTTAACCTGAGGTCGATGTTCACGTCAATTTTTGACAGCCCATATCGCATGGAATTTATGACTCAATATATATTTGTTATATATCATTGGAATGGTAATAAGACACTGATGGCGCTTGTAGCACTGTCGGGTGCTATCGTCCGTTTCGTAGTTAACACGTCTTGACTTCTGATGTATGTTTCGGGAGCGACAGTGAAACACGTCTGAGCGTCCTGAGCGTCCGCGGAAGAAGGGTGGAGATACCTCTTTCTCTGTGCAGTGAGGCCGCCGACCCTTTGTGTCCCGATTTGTCTAAATAAGGCTATTCCTGATTGGTCGAACCCGTTACTGCGTGGCGGTCTGACAGACCGGAATATACAGTCACAGAGTCACAGTCACAGGGTGGACGTTCGACGGTGGCTCTCAGATAACGCTGAATTAGCACAACTGCCGGGACCGCGGTAGCTGACAAGGCGTCGGCGGCCACCGCTCGGGTCATGGTGTCAGCAGAGGCCCGGTGGGGGATCGACTTATGAGATGGTGACAGGGTGACGTGGACGCAACAGCCAGATTATGAGATGGACACCACATACTGTTAGTTTTTTAACACAAATTGTCATTTTATTAAATTTTGTTACTTCTTTGGTGACCCCTAGAACATCAAAATGCCAATTTTTTACATTAATTTGTTGATGAATAATCAACTACCTTTGCAATACAACACTAAAATTAATGTGCTTGTGTATATACATCCGTCAAATGTTAACATTTTAACACGGCTGTTTTAAGGTTTTAAATTCAAGGTCAAGCAATGCTAGAGAGAGAGAGCATATTGCATAGGGGTGGTAAAGTGTGCTGTCCTTATGGATAAGGTCGGGGATCAATTCAAGTGTATTGCCCAAAAAATCATATTCTGGACAGACGTCATCAGAATAAAAACACACAGAAAACCAAACGCACAGAAATGTGCAACAGCACATATACACACAGACAAAATACACACATACAATATGCGCGCACCACGCAGTGGCCTAGAACGGTAGTCGAGATTTAAATGACGCCTTTACCACAACGTCCGTAACCTGCTCGGGAAGGCTATTCCACACTGCAGCCGCTTGGTACTGCAGGGAGCATCTAGCCAGCTCTGTCCTAACCGATGGCAGGTCCAGAGCATTTCGTTTTGCTCTGGTTCGCCTCTCGCTCACCTCCGCTCTCGGCTTGAATAGTGATCTCGGGCACACGGGGGCGTACGGCGAAAACATGACGTGGTGTACCAGCATCGCGTCCTTGTGTCTGATCGTGTCCTCGATCGACCTCCAGCCTAATCGTTTGAGTACAGGTGTGATGTGGGCACTACGTGGCGTTTTCGTGACCATGCGCGCAGCCCTGTTCATGACTTTTTGGAGTCGTTGGCGTTGATTAGTACACAGAGCGCCCCATATGGGTGCGCAGTACGACAGATGGGGAATGACAAGGGTTTGCACCAGCTTCGCTAGCACAGATTGAGACAGTGATTGATTATGCTTGGCCAACGGAAAAATAATTGTGTTACACTTTTGTGCTGTCTCACGTACATGCTCACCCCAGGAAAGATTGCGATCCATGGTGACACCCAAATTTGTCATGGAAAAGGTAGGTGTCACCTCTGCGTTGCCCAGCGACAGAGTAACACTGGGGAGCTGCCGCTGCATCTGCCTAGTACAGAAAATGACGAACTGAGTTTTTGATGCGTTTAGCTTTAAACAATTTGCCCGGTACCATGCCTCCAGGCGCGACAAGTTCAGTTCAAGGGTGGCCATCCTTTGCGAAATCTCAGATATCTTGCTGGACACCAAAATTTGACTGTCGTCTGCGTAGCTGATGATTTTACAATCAAGATGAGAGGGAATGTCGTTTGTATAAATCAGGAACAAAATTGGTCCGGTCAAGCTACCCTGAGGGACGCCGGCGTCGATTCTTTGCACATTTTTACCCCCTCGAACGCGCTGACACCTGTTTGACAAATAGTTCCTGAACCAGGTGGGGTCAATGCCGAACCATCCGAGTTTTTGGAGCAAGATAGGATGGCCTGCGCAGTCAAACGCACTGGACAGGTCAACCGAGGCAAGAGATACAACCTCCTTTGCATCAATATGACTAGTGATAAACCCCATCGCCGTTGCTAGTGCCGTTTCCGTGGAGTGGCCGGGGACAAAATGTTCTTTCTCATGAAGTACTCGGGGGTCAAAATGCCATCAAAATGCATTACTATGTCATTCCTGTGAACATTTACTAAGCGATCATGTCCTTAGAAATACTGATCGTCAAAACCACTTCAGATGGATTATTCACTTATTCATCACGTCAGATTTTATGTACATTTACATTTTGTTTAATTAGCAGTTGCGTTTCAGCTCTTGATTGTGCCAATAATAATAAATTACATTAAAAAAATTCGACGAAGAAAACAAATCCGGACGATAGATTCAACACGTGGGGTCACTGAACCAAAAATGCGCCTGGGTCTTCAAGAATGGCTTATAATAACATGATCCAGAAGAAAATGGGCTGATATCATGCGTATCCTCAGAATAGGAAGCATTTGAATATTTCCCATTGACTTATAATGGGGAGGTCACGAAATTACCCGACCTTAGGTCACCGATATAACAAACCCGAGATAAACGAATTGTAGGTACCATTACCCTTATGCAATCCTGTAAGTACGAAATCGATCGGCCAAAAACTGTGGCTGTGGTACGACCGCACACTTTTTAGGTGGGGTCACGTGACCTGGCCTAATGACCTGACCTGAGATGACCCGTGGTCAAGAATTTACAATATGTGGGCAATTACTGCCTGAAACGGGCAACTGTGCCAAAAACGGCGGCGCTGCGCGCCGCCGTTTTTTCGCTTTCTTCGAAAAACCTTAGGGGCGTCTAATCGACTCCCTCCCCCGGACACGGCGCGGGAAATCCGGACAGTAGATTCCCCGGGGCCGGGGCTAGTGCATTTTCAATGGAGGTCCACTGTCAGGACAGTGGATTTCACTGTTTTAAGACCCCTCTAACTCAAAAACTAAAAAGGCTAGAAAGACGCGAAAAGAAGCGTTCATCAGCTCTCGACAAACACATTCGAAGGTATTTCAATATTTTCCCCTCAAGTTTATATTGAGGTCACCAGAGGTCATCAAAGATCGGATTTTCAAGTTTTAGGACTTTGCTCCAGAAACCCCCAGATATCACAGGAACTATGATAGCTAGGAACCAACAGAAACAAACAATGGAAATGTCTTGAAACATTCAATCGCACAAGTGTCCTGAAATTTGAGCTCAGGTCAAGAGTTTAGGCTGCAGAGCTCATCAAATGCCAAAAGGCTATTTAAAAACGTTATCACGAATAGCTTTTTACCTAATAATGACAAAACAATAATTGTGACGTCATCGTGCTTGTCTCGTCAAGACGCTTCGAATCATATTAATGTTAACCTATTCATATTAACTTACAGATGTGACCTCAGGTCAAGGTCAAATGGTGGTGACCCAAGTAGGTCATGTTACATATGGAAGACGTGCCGCGACGAGATAAACACATTGGTGTTGATTTCATTTCTATATCCTCATTATGTCGAGAATTATTGACATAAAACTGTGGTGACCTCGGATGACCTCGGCTGACCCTGTAGGGATCACTGAACAAAAATGGCACCTAGGTTATCACGAATGGCATATAATAACATGATCCAGAAGGAGTTAAACTGCTATCTTGCGTCTCTTTAGAATAGGAAACATTTGAATATTTCCCATTAGACTTATAATGGGGAGGTCACGAAATTAAACCGCCTTAGGTCGCTGATATTAAAAATCCAAGATACAAGAATTGTAGATATATGTGACCTTATGAAATCCTGTAAGTGTAAAACCGATCATCCCAAAACTGTGACTGTGGTACCGACCACAAGTTTTTTGGGAGGTGGAGTCACGTGACCTGGCCTGGTGACCTGACCTAAGATGACCCGAGTTTTTTTAACATAATGTGGACAATTCATGCACAAACAGCTGTGCCAAAAATGGCGGTGCTGCACGTCGCCGTTTTTCCGCTATCCGCGAAAAACCTGAGGGGGTGTCTAACCCCCCGGGCACGGCGCTGAAAATGTGGGGATGGTGTGAGCATGCAGCCAGGTGTTAGGGTATGCATGTGAAGTAAAAAGAAATGACCCCAGCTGTGCTGGGGTAATTTTTGTATGTGCCACTTTTGGTCGGGGCCACTCAAAGCACTTTTACCACCCCTGATATTCCATGCCATTCAACTTGTCTACACAAGAACAGTACAATGGCGTTTACCTCACCTCCAAATTCATTCAAAACTTATCGGTGAATAACTTATTTTTCATAAATATTAGCACATAACATGGCAAAATTTGTCGTATCTATAGATGGAGGCACATTAATTGTATTTCTTTATTTGAAGGATAACTCATTAAATTTTGAAGGTCAAAAATTATAATTTCGATATACTAGGGGTAACCAAATATATTTGTTTTGAAACATAACAAAATTTCGAAATTTAAAACAAAAGTCGAAAATCTAACAACTTCATTTTGTAGAGTCGCTCACTACCGTTTCAATGATATATGGCAAATTTATATTGCGTTATAAATTCCCGGCGATATGGGCGGACAAAGATTGACCTGCACTGAGTGCCCTTGCAAACATGCATGTGGCCATGGGTATAACCACCACTGGAGACGGGGGGACGTGCCCCCCCCCCCTCTCCAACATTTTCGTATTTTAACATTACGCCTATGGGCGTTACATGGAAATAATCCAATTCAAAGTGCCTCCGCCCCCCCCCCCCCCCTACTTTCGGAAGGTGGTTACGCCCATGCATGTGGCAATATCTCTTGAATCACTGGTGGGATCACGATAAAACGTTCACAGCTCGTTTCAGCTCCCAGAATACCTTGTATACTCATTTTGGTAAAATCGGTGACATGAGAGTGTCACCGTTTGGTCGATTTCTCGTGGAATGTCAGCGTCAGATGTTCAGTCTCAGAGCGACGCTCCGCGGCGGATCACAGAGTGGTAGGCTGTACCAGAGTACTTATATCAATGAGTATAGGTTCAAGTTTGGCGACTGCCACAGCGACGTCACGCCTGGTTCAAACTAGAATAAACTAACCATGCTACCACATCAACTATTTCTGGTATGCTTTTTGGAATAGTTCTCATTTTCTTCTTAAATTCCAACTATATAGTAGGATACAGTAATCGGACATCGGAAAAAAAGAAATATGTTTAATATAATTTTCTGTGTATTAGAATGAAAATAATATTTCAAGTTCATTGGTAAGTACATACATTTTATATGCCTATAAACACCATTTTAGCGATAAATCGCAATTACTCAGCTGTAACGGAGTTTGCATTCAGGCGGGAAATTTCGAATCCCTCAGGATTTCTGCGTCGCCACTCGCCATTGGTGTGCGTGCAACGGGACGTTGCTGTCTGCTGGCGTTATTTCACTTTCACAGAGTATTTGTAATTTGCATACCCTAATTGTTACATTTTAAACTGATAGTCGGTTGCTGCATGTACGTCACATTACAGATATGGAGGAGAGAGTGTGTGGAATACACGGAGCATTGGATTGCGAGCGCGACCAACGACCGCTTCGAACGTGTACTGCTGAAACTGATGTATTTTGTGCTGTTTATCGGCTTATGACTCCGATCGTGCTGAATTACATGTGCATTGTGCATGTTACTGTATTCAGGGCAAGCATTATTCCTTCTTTTTTTAAATTTAGGTACCCGCACTGTCAAGTTGTTCGTACGCCTACGCTTTGAATGGGAGTGGAGGTGAAATCTCGTTGGTTTCCGTTTACGAATCAAGCAGTTTTCCGCGTCTGAATGGATGATTTTGTTTAAGAATGACCAATATAATTGATAGTTTATTTAAAAGCAGCGATATCACCGAAAGAGAAAATAATTTGGAGATGTTCGTACACCGTGTATCTATTCATGTGCGCGCGAAAACAGGTGCATCATTAGGGATATATTTTGCGTGTGGATGGTGTAACATGTAATGATGCATGACATCTTAAGATTTAAATGCATAATACAAATTTGAATAATAGACATTTTCTTGCGCCCATCACAACGAATACGCGTCACGGCATGGGCCGAAGGGGCGGCGGTACAGTCTCTGGCAAGGCGTCTCGGCGCTCCTCCAACTTGCGGCCGGCGCGACGGCGGCGGCGTACAGCCTTTGGCAGCGGGCCCCCGGCTCCGGCGCGCCGTGTGGGTGGAACATGCCTCTACTCTACCGAGGATTGTGGACGATTGGAGTGCCTCATGCAAAATCGGAGATCATGCCAGGAATCTTAAATAAACGTGCTTCCTATTGAGCATAAATACATGTATCTATCTCTCTTAGATAACAAATTATGGGGGGGGGTAACTACCATGCCAATTTGATATTGCCTTATCATTGTGGAGCGGGATTCGACTGCCTTGGTGACGTCACGGCTACCAACCAACTTGCGCCCCCCCCCCCCCCCCCGGCTGTATCGAAATACAGGATTGTGCTGCGGCTCAGTCTAGCTGTTCACGATGTTCCAAGCTTGAATAAGACCCAACGAGAAATCGACATTGCAAGAGCCCACTGCAGTCCTTTTAGTGTTACCAAGTATCGATTCACAGAGGTAAAGTCAAAGTTAATGTATGCCCAACCATTGCTGGCCTCCCCGTTTGTTCGATTGTACAAGCGTGCTGCGTATGCCGTGTTGTGATCTGTGCTGCTCTAACCA
>JAXIVJ010017929.1:0-2500 GCA_036785665.1 Chirona hameri | reverse complement strand
ATTCCCCTCCCAGTGGTTAGCTTACCCTTCCTAAGATCGGTATTAGTTTCCAGGCAGAGCCGCCAGAGAGTGCTGGAGTGCCTCAGGGTAATAGACACAGTGTTTTCCCCCACTTAAGGGCTAGTGTATTGTTACAGTACCACCAGACATTTTACAGATTACATCTTTTATACACATAGCACTCCCCGACATGGCGCATCCCACATTTCATGGTGTATTGAATGTCTCTCTCTGTACTGCACAAAACCTCAGAGGCCGCTCCGTTCAGACCACCGCCGCGGGGGCCGCCGCCGGCCGCGCGCTATCACGGGCAGCCGCCCCCGCAGGTCCGGCCGGCCACCGCCCGCCGCTGATCCCAACATCCTCATCAACTGACAATACATGCTGCAAAAATTGTCGGTTTTACCTGCGCTCTCTGCTATTTATAGTTCCACCGCTGCGTGACGTTCCAAAAACACTACAAATCCAGTTTCTCCCGGTACAGTGCCAACGTTTCTACACTGCCAAACATACGCCCTGCCGAGCAACACTCCTAGCCGCAACGACGCCGCCGCCAAAGGACCATTTTTACCACCCAATCCCCCCAGTATTATCATCGACGGTGTAAGAGGTCTGCGAGTGACAATTGTATCTGAAAGCCAAAACCCTTTACTAGATGGACACTCCCAAAATATATGCAATATATTTTCGGACGGGTCAGAACAACGTTCACATGCTCCATTGTCTCTAATGCGAAATATACACAACATTTTATTTGTGGTCAACTTCCTGTGTGTGTGTGTGTAGTATTCGTAGTTGCAACCAGCGCAGCTTAAAATCATTGTTAAGTTCATAAACATATTTAAAAGCACTGTTCCACGAGGCCCGTTTTATATGCAAGTCCTTTTCCCATTTCTCTTGGGATTTTATAGGTGTACTGACGCTGCTATCCTTTACCATTAGACTGTATGACCATTTCGCCGTTTTATATGTATTTCTAAGCATCTCGTAAATATCAGGCTCAGCATACTCCACCGTTGTCGGCCAATCATTGGTCAATTTCTTTTTCCAGTCTCGTGGAATCCTTACCAAGATGGTGTGCCACGTCAGAAAATTACCGCAAGGATGCTTCCTTTGTAATTGGTCACTGCTCATGATGCGCGACACAGTGCCTTGATGGTTAATGGTAGATAGCACAGCGTTAAATTTTACCATCGTACAGCCGCACACTCTAAAGAGGCATGAGGATAACCAAACGGAAACCTGGCTCCTGCAAACGTTGATCAAATGACGTTTGTGTTTTGTGTGGGTTCTGACATAAGGAACAGCAGTTAGACGTCCATTCCCAGTAGCTGCACATAACGCGCCCGCCCGCCGGCAGGCTCGCCGCCACCTAACAGGCGGCGATGAGCTATGATGAGGCTGGGATGAGCTAACAGCAGGGAGGGGAGCACAACCAGGAGGGGGAATACGATAGGGAGGGCAATATCAACGGGAGGGCATTGTGAACGGGAGGGTAATTCGTCATAGGGTGATTCGTAATATGGTAATATGAACAGGAGGGCATTGTGAACGGGAGGGTAATTCGTCATAGGGCGATTCGTAATTGGGTAATATGAACGGGAGGGCATTGTGAACGGGAGGGTAATTCGTCATATGGCGATACGTAATAGGGTAATATGAACGGGATGACATTGTGAACGTGAGGGTAATTTGTCATAGGGTGATTCGTAATAGGGTAATATAAACGGGAGGGGATTGTGAACGTGAGGGGAATTCGTCATAGGGCGATTCGTAATAGGGTAATATGAAGGGGAGGGGATTGCAAACGGGAGGGGAATTCGTCATAGGGCAATTCGTCGTAGGGGATAACGATAGGGATGACATTGTGATCGGGAGGGGAATACGATAAGGAGGGCAAATCGTAATAGGGGAAAACGACCCTCCCCGTTGACAGCACTCAGGGATGTAGCAAACGATGGTAAACAATAAGGTTGAAGCAGGTAAACCTATCTACACGCCAGGCTGTATGGTATGTTTGGTCTCGACGGGATTGTTGAATGCATTGCGATAAATCGTATCGAATTACTGGCAGCATATAAACATTGAATTACCTACATATTATACGACTTATATGTGTGTTTGTTTTAAGACAGGGACGCAAACCTAAGGAGCAAATGTTGAGTGTCAATGAATATGATGCATATTTCTACATTTTACTCCAGCCTGAGCATTTCCTTTTTCCAGGACACCATTGGAACCAATACCAGGGAAGGGAGAAGAGCAGTATTGTGTGGAGCTTGCCTTGAGCTACCAGATCAGAGTGTAGGACGCCCCAGCTCTGTTGGCTGGCAGCTTCTGGCGCGCCAGCTCAACTGGTCAGACGGTTGTCTGCACCAGAGCAGCAGGCGACTGCCAGTCGCCCGCGAGCAGGCGACTGGCAGGTGCCGATATCGACATTCACAAAGATAGAGAGGAAGGGAGAGAGGGGGAGAAAGAAAATGGAGAAACACATTTATCT
>JAXIVJ010017928.1:0-20000 GCA_036785665.1 Chirona hameri | reverse complement strand
TACACACAAAGCCACAGTTAAGGCGTTTTCTTAGATACAAAAAATGACTAAATTTAAAATTGGATCACTAAATGTAAGGGGACTGGGAAGCCAGCATAAACGTAGAGACGTCATGCAGTACCTAAACAACATGCATTTTGATATTATCTTCCTGCAAGACACTCACTTAACAGCGGAAAAAGTATCATTCTTTAACACTCTGTGGAAAGGTAAATCGTACCATTCCCTTTATACAAACAACAGTAGAGGAACCTCCATCTTAATAGACAAAGAACTTAATCATGACGTACTTTTTTAATTCAATTGCGATACAGGAAATTATGTTTTGTTAGGATGTAAGATTGGTACAGACACGTACACATTAGGCAGCATATATGGCCCTAACAGAGACGAGCCAGATTTCTATAGACGAATTGATAATCTAATAGAGAGTGTAGACTGTGACCATGTCATTATTGGCGGAGATTTCAACTTTGTCATAAATCCCGAAATAGATTGCTATGGGTACACACGAGAAAATAATGTAAATGCTAGAAAGCAGTTTAACTCCATGTGTGAAAAACACAGTCTGACCGATATGGAGACAATACAATCCCAACGAGCTCCAATTTACTTGGATGAGACCTAGCCCAAACCAGGGGGCACGATTGGATATGTTTTTTGTAAGTAACCATTTGTCAAGTTTATGCGATGAGTTAAACATTTTCCCCGGGTATAGAACAGACCACAATATGATATCGATGAGTATGGAAGTCGGCGAAAAACGACGAGGTCCAGGTCTTTGGAAATTCAACGAATCCCTTCTCAATGATGCGGACTATGTTAACATGGTGAATACATGCATTGATAGTACAATAGAACAATATGCTTTGCCTGTGTACACTCAAAGTTTTTTGCTGGACGAAGATAATTTTAAAGATATTCAATTCCAAAATGATTTATTTTATGAAACATTATTGATGATGATCCGTGGGGAAACCATTAAATTTTCCAAACGGAAAGCAAAACGCACTAAAGAAAAAGAAAAAGAACTCGGGACACGAATAGCTAAGGCTCATTCACAGTTTTGCGAAGCAAGAACGGAAGAGAATGCTTTCCGTTTGAAAAATTACCAGGAAGAGCTTGAGAACTTAAGAAAGCCCCTAATCACAGGGCTTTAGTGCGATCTAGGACCAGGTGGCATGAGGAAGGAGAACGGTCATCTAAATATTTCCTTGGTCTAGAAAAGCGAAATGCTTTAAGAAAATCAGTAACAGTAATAAAAACTGGTGAGCAGATCCTCACTCGAACATGTTCAATACTGGATGCACTTTCAAACAACTTATCAAACAAATACAACAAAGAGCATACCATGCCACCATCAGCTGATACATTTATCGATAGACATATATTAACACATTTAAGTGACCATGAACGTATTACCTTCGAGCAGCCACTGTCATACGAAGAGTTAACGGAAGCATTGAACAAAATGAAAAAAGGGAAATCTCCTGGTTCTAACGGCTATACATCAAACTTCTTTAAATACTTTTGGAGCCGATTAGGGCCTTTTTTGTATAAAGCATTCATATTATGTTCTCGATCAAATACAATGACAATATCACATAGAGAAGGTATCATTACAATGATTCCAAAAGCCGGAAAACCTCCAGATAACATAAAAGCGTGGCGCCTAATCACACTCTTAAATACTGACTTCAAAATTATATCGGCGGCGATTGCTGCCAGACTACAGCGGGTAATGACAAAATTGATCGACCCATGCCAGACGGCTTACATTAAAGGCCGATACATTGGAGAAAACACGAGATTAATTTTTGACGTAATTAACAATGTTTCAAAGAATAACGGAACAGGGGTGATTATGTCAGCTGATTTTGAGGCGGCGTTTGACTCCTTATCGTGGGACTTTGTTTCTAGAGTTCTTAAGGGCTATAATTTTGGATCCCTTTTCAGAAATTTGGTAAGAACAATATACTTTAATAATGCAAACTTTTCAAGGATAATATTAAATGGTCACTTGGGCAATAAAATATTTCTTAATTGCGGGATACGACAGGGAGACCCAGCATCAGGGTATCTGTTCAACCTGGCTGTTAATATACTTGCCAACCAAATAAAGCAAACACACAGCCTCACCGGTATTCGTCTGTCTGAAAATCATGAAGTAAAATATCACAATACGCCGATGACACGGTTCTGTTCCTAAACAATTCGTCAACTTGCGTACAAGAAGCATTATTGGAATTAAGCACATTCTCTAGTTTTTCTGGTCTCAACCTGAACATTGAAAAAACCGTCTGTCTCCCTATTGGGACTCAAGAGCAACAGACTCAATGCAGCGCTGAAAACTTTAATGTCAAGTGGGTTAAGCAGATCAAGATACTGGGTATAACTTTCTCGGATAATAATCATAGAATAACACAAACAAACATTGAACCAAAAATTGTACAGATACAAAAGGAAATAGCACAGTGGCGCAGAAGAAATCTTACTCCTCTAGGGAAGATTACAGTTATCAAGTCATTGCTTATTTCTAAACTGGTACACCTGCTTACAGCACTGCCAAATCCAACCCAGCCGGAACTCAAGCAAATCGAACGTATTTTGTTTTCGTTTCTTTGGGGGGAAAAAAGAGATCCCATTAAGCGGGCCAAAGTGATACAAAATGTTGAATCAGGTGGATTAAACATGATAGACATACATGCATTCGTAAGGAGTATGAAACTAACATGGCTTAAGAGACTGAAGACTTCCAATGCAGAGTGGGCACAATTAGCAGCAAATGAATTGCCAAACATTGATAGTGTTCTACAATTTGGAAGTAAACAACTACACAAAATTCGCTCCAAAATAGGTAATCCATTTAGGCAGGATGTGCTAGATGCTTTTAGCCGTTTCAGTCAAGAGTATAAGCCCGATATGCCAGACATACTATCGGAGAGTTTGTGGTTCTCGGATTACACGAAATTCAATTGCACGGTTGTTAAGGATTGGAGAAGAAGAGGCTTACGGTTTTTGGCAGATTTAATCGACGAACGCACTGGTCATGTTAGTACAAGAGAAGCAATTAGAGCTAAGTTTGGAATAAACATGACTTTTCTATGTTACACAAGCTTACTTAGAAGTTTACCGGACAGTGTGAAGGAAATAGCATCACACAAAGTGGCAAGGCCTATAATACCTTTACGAATAAATGTCGTCATGAACCACCAAAAGTTTGCCCGTTTTGCTTATGAGATAGCATTGAAATGCAGACTGAACGAACTTGACCAAACAAACACACGCCAGGAGCAGAAATGGATAAGGGACGTAGGGTGTTTCGGAGCTAACAGTTTTGTAAACGTGATAAAAGTTACACATTCAACACGCATAAGAATGTTCCATTACAAACTAGTAAACCGAATTCTCACGACTAACAGATTTCTGAAAATCGTTAACGTCAAAGACGACGATAGATGCACATTTTGTCAACGAGAGCCAGAAACCTTGTCCCACATGTTCTGGCATTGTACAAAAGTTCGGTTGTTCATAAATAACGTGACATCAGACATAATGGCACGGTATAAAATTAACTTAAGAATAAATATTGAGGCTTGGTTCTTTCTATCAAACGTGAGTGCAATTGAAGGCCTCATTATCACTTTGGCAAAGCTGGTAATTTATGATGCACGACGCAAAGAAAGTATGCCAAACATTATTCATTTAAAAAACAAACTTAAATATGAAGCAGAGATAGAACACACCGCAGCCAGATTAGATAACAAACTTGATATATTTGAAAAGAAATGGGGACTTTTAAAGCATATTCACTTAGCTGACTAGTATTCTAACGACTTAAACAATAACGAATTGTACTGGTACCACACTTTGAAGCGAATGCGTAAGGAGGTAAAACCAACTTATTATAAAGAGAAACGGCATGTACACACCCACGCACACCCACGCACACCCACGGACACACACGCACACGCACACGCACACGCACACGCACACGCACACGCACACGCACACGCACACGCACACGCACACGCACACGCACACGCACACGCACACGCACACGCACACGCACACGCATACGTACATTACTCGAACATCTCTTGAGCGTCGCTCGAACACTCGGACCTGGACCCGGGCCCGGACCCGCGCACGCGTTCGCCGGTTAGGTTTCCGTCGTTGCGGAGATATGTGCGATGGGGTTCGATACTGCCGCTTTTTCCGGCCGCCGGGTTGTGCTGCGGCTTCGCGCCGCCGCCGCCGCCGTCGCCTTTGCCGTCGCCGTCTTCGCCGGGGCCGCCGCTGCTGATCACCTTTGATAAGACCGGGCTATCCCGGAACCACCCCCGCCCTTAACCCACCCGGGCCAACCCGGGACCGGCCCCAGCATCCGCTGCGGGGCCGGTCGGCCGGTCGGGCGTGCGGGGCGCCGACCCACTGGTCGACGGCGCACACGCCCGGCCGGTGGCGAGGGGCGCCGCTTCGCGAAGCTGTGTGGCCGCGACGTAATGCGAGGCGGTGCGGGCGGGGGTCTCGTGTTACGGTCTCGATACGCAGAATGTATCATGATTATATTATGTTTATGTTTTTACGATTACGATTTGTATTTGTATGTAGGGCTTGTGCGGTTAGGCGACAGTGTGTGTAGTACTGGATGGCGACAGTGTGTTTAGTAAACATTGAGGAAAATATATAAATACCTAGAAAGATGTAATGCGGTTTACAATTTTGCGAGTGTGAAGGTGAAGTTTGGTGAGCTTTCGTGATAGCAAAATGTAGGAAAGGTGCTTGCGTTTGCTGGTTTGCGGGCACCGTGCATCGGCTTCACGTGTTAAGTGTAATGGCGTGGACGGTGTGTTGAGCAATGTGTTTACACAATGTGTGGATTGCATTAATTAATGTAAATACACCACCGGCGGGAGCCGGATAAATCGGAAGAAAAAAAAAATATATATATATATATATATATATATATATATATATATATATATATATATATATATATATATATATATATATATATATATATATATATATATATATATATATATATATATATATATATATATATATATATATATATATATATATATATATATATATATATATATATATATATATATATATATATATATATATATATATATATATATATATATATATATATATATATATATATATATATATATATATATATATATATATATATATATATATATATATATATATATATATATATATATATATATATATATATATATATATATATATATATATATATATATATATATATATATATATATATATATATATATATATATATATATATATATATATAATATTATCATTGTGTACGTGGTCGTGGGCAGCCTTGGAGTTTGGGCCATTTTCTGGACTTTTTGGGTCACAAAATTTTTTGCTCTCTTCATATTTGTTCAGGAAATTTGCTCTCCTTTCGCCTGGTCTTACCGACATTGTCGTTAAAATATAATTCAATTTTGCTCACAAGGATTTAATATCTATTACAAATCAGGATTTTGTCTTACTTTCCAAGTAAAATAATTAAAGCAAAAATGAAAATCTGAACTTTCCCGACAATAACAATACAATTTTACTCTCCACCTATGGATTTTTACTCTCCGGGACCAGGTCATGAAATGAAAAATCCAACACTGGTCGTGGGCATACCTTAATATTTGTTTTATTGACCCGTGGTGTTCATCCACACGCATTTATAGTTCCTCCACAGCGCCGACCCGATTACATTTTGAGTGACGTCAGAAATAAGCAATACAGGTTACATACCAGTGTTGTTGCCAGCCGTGGTAACTGGTCAGACATCAGGTGATCAGGTCGTCAGGGCTGAGCAGAGTGGTCGAGCTGAGCGCACTGACGAGCTGAGCGCAGCAAGTCGCGTTGGATGGCGGCTTCGGTTGCCAACCTTATCACACAGCCTGCCCCCTGGCGCCAGCCGCAGCACTGGCCATCGGTTGGCTCCAGGACTGGGCCGGCGTCGCCTCACACTGTCGGCCCTCCCCCCCCCCCCCCCCCCCCTCCTCCCTCCCTCCTCGCGACCCCCCTCCAGCCTCCTGCGCAGCGCCGACCCATCATCGCGGCGATTATCGACCTCCGACGCTAGCGACATCTATTCAAGAGCGACACTGCAGATGGCAGCATTGACATGTTATAGATGACGGAAGTGTCGGCCACTGCAGACGTCCGTATTCAAACCAGAGTTCGTCACGGGCTGGGCTGGACCTATGGGTCATGGGCCGGGCCTGGGCTGGGCCTGGGCAGGGCCTCAACTTTAAAGAAATCACCGGGCTCTGGACGGGCCTGGGCTGAAAATGTTGAAGCTCAGGTCAGAGTTGAAAAATATTTAAACCAGCAGTTCACTTCCACAGCAACACTCTGTTGCTATGGCTGTGCGCTGTGGCTTTTTGTTTGTTTTGGTTAGCATAGTTGGTTCATTGTTTCACATTTATAGTATAGCAGTAAGGCGCCGTAGTTGGCGATGAACGAGCGAGCGCGAAATAAATGTATGGTGAATTTCAACCCGATCGGGCAAGTAGTTCCTGAGATACAAAAAAGGTGCGCACGTGCGCATGTGCAGAGGCACTCCACCCCCGACTTGTGGAAAGGCAACGGCTGAGAGGTCCCTAACCACACATCAAATTAGAACGCAATCGGTTCAGCCGTTCCTGAGATATAAAATAGGGTGTGCACGTGCGCACGTGCAGACACCCCACCCCTGACTTGTGGAAAATTGGCGGCTGAGGGGTCCCTAACCACACACCAAATTTGCACATAATCGGCTCAGCCGTTGCAGAGTTTTTGCGAGAAAACACTTTTCAACACGCCTCACGCGGCACGCGCCACGCGCAGTGGTAGTCACCCACATGAGTCGGTCTCAAACAGGGTAGATGGGATGGGGCTGCTCAGCAAAGAACCACACACCAATTGCTTGTCAATCGGACGTGTGGTTGCAGAGATATGGCTTCTCAAAATCGTCGCCACGAGTCGGGCCGGGCCGGGCCGGGCCGGGCCGCTCATATTCAGATTTTTCCCATATACCACGGAAAGACGAGCGAGCGCATCGCGCTCGCTCGTAACAAGTAAATATGCTAGCATAGTGATTGCAAATTTTGTGGAAAATATGTATATGCTTAATCTGAACGGACCGGACCGGGCCTGGGTCTCAATATTATAAATTTGACCTGCCTGGGCTTGTCCAGGCCGTTTTTTTGTCCAGGCCTGGGCTTGGTGTTCATGGGCCTGGGCCGGGCCGGGCTGGGGGTTGGTGGACCCGTGACGAACACTTCTTCAAACAAGGCATCGGTCATCGGTAGAATAGGTTTTCATTTAAAATAAGGTGGCCACAAGGCCCGGATCCAGCCGAACATTTTTTTTGGATGGGGGGGGGGGGGGCAAACCCTTTTTAGCGGACCTTACCTACCCCAATTTCCAATTTCTTCCCGGATTTGGGTCACTTTATTTTGTAACCACGTGATTTCTAATTATTTCTTTATGTTATTTTTTTTTTGCTTTTCGACCTTTTGGGATATCGAAAAAAGTCAATGTAAATGTCAAAAGGTAAATGTCATCTTGCAGTTTGTATTGTTCAGACATTGCCTTACACTGAGTAAACTATATCAATTATCAGGTGTACCCAGCAGACTGGTTATTGATTCGACACTGATTGAATCGATTGGAATCGTTCAATCAAAATTCATTGAATCAAAACATAATTGATTCACCACCAGATATTTTGATTCATGAATTGTGATTGAATCAAAACCCGCATCAAATCAAGGCTGATTGAATCAAAAGATTTAACGATTCAACGATAACTGGTAAATTGTCCAAATACATGGAGTCCCAGTGGCTACATTCAATTATACTGAAATACTATTGCTGTACCAATGTTTTAATGATCATATATATGCATGTTTACATTTTTATTGATTTGACGTAAATTCACCGCATATATGCAAATGTTGAATCAAGCGTGAATCAATTAAAATATTTGTTTTGATTCTTTGAATCAGAATGAATCAATTCTCAAAATTGTATCCGTGAATCGAACGGTGATTGAATCATTCAGATACCAAAATGAATCATGATTGAATCGTTCCAAAAAAGTTGAATCAATAACCAGTCTGGTAACCAGGGGCGTCGCCGATAATTTTTGAGTGGGGGGTCGGCTGAAATGACGAGAAAAAAATGTACCCCATTTTGTATGCGTGTACTTAAGCCTTTGCAGCATTTCTAATGTGGACTTCAATGTTATAGTAGGTACTTGTTATTTACCACCGCGAAGTGGCGCGCAATTTTTACGGGTTCGCCTGATAAAACCCAGAAACATAGGCGGTGCACTTGTAGAGAATAGGAAGCTAAACATACTATTCATTACGAACCGAAGACGGTGGCGATGGCTTCGTTATGACGATGGCCACCAACGTAACGCCGAGAAGCGGCGTGAACATTTTAATTTTAGGTCGTGGAAAACTAAATTGTAATATTGGAACCAGACTCAGGTAACCCCTATTCCTGGTTGCACACCTCGGTATGATGAAAATATTGAAATTAAGGTAGTTTTTAATATACATATTCTTCGGATAGTAAATCATGATGAACGGTGGCAGTCAGAGCTCAATAGTTACCGAGCGGGCGCGAAGCGCCCGTGAGGTTTCTCGTCAACTTACTAGACAAATTTACATTTGACCCGGCCCGAACCGGCCCGACCCGGCCATACAGACGCTTTTCGGAAGATAATAACTTTGCAACCACTGCTCCGATTGAGATCGGGTTTTCACCATTGGATAGGACCATCAAATCAATTTTCATTTTGTTATCGTGGTTCTGGTAGGGGTGGTACCACAGTGCGTGGCACCCGCAAACGTCGAAATTAACACAAATCATTATTGATCAAAAATGGCTTGATTTATCTAAGCATTCGTTTTGTATACGCTGAAGCATGCAGCGCTCAGGACGTACTCCCTTTTGGCGGATTCGAGAAAGGAGAGCATGTACAATTTAATACAACTTAATTTTTATGTTGGCATGCATGGAGGCCTGCCAATTTTTATGGAGGACTAAAAGGACTAAAAGGACTAAAAGGACTAAAAGGACTAAAAGGACTAAAAGGACTATGTGTTACTACCACGTGTGCTCCCGTACCGTTTGATATGTCACACCTGTTTTAGTTTTACCAGTGCGCGCCCGCTCGGTCATCGCCCAAAAAGGCGTTTTACTGGTACATAGGGTAAGATGGGGCAACACGCCCCATCGGGGTAAAACGCCTCACCAAGATATCTCGGAATTTAAAAGGTTCCGGGTAAAAATATTCTGTTTCACAAAACAAGCAACATATGGTCAGTGAACTTATAGAAGGCGACATAATTTCTGCGGCGCTTTCCAGAGATATAAGTAAAAGTCTGTTTTTGGAGCGGTTTCTGTTATTTCAGTACTGAAATGGACCAGGAGCATTCTTTCTCTCAACACTTTTCTTCCAGACAATTCAAGCCAACTGAAAGGTCAGAATCTGATGTAGGAAAAGGTATATTGCTCATTTATGGGTTCATGCACGTTGTTGGGCAAGGCTCGCTTTTCATCGGAAGCACGCATGCCACGCAATGGGGTAAAACGCCCCTTTCGTCTTGGGCAAGAAGTGCTTAACCGTTGATGACCTACTGTGCCTAAACTGTTCAACTGATATAAATAGTGTACATAGGCCCAGCGAATGCATATTTAAAGAGCCTTTGATTGTTTGTTTTTTCCTTTTGTTCCCAGCTATTATAGTTCCCGAGATATTTGGGGAAATCTGAGACAGATTCCAGGAGTTGCCATGGTGACCTTTGACTACCTCTGTTGACCTAAGTATTGACCTGAGCCAAAAAATGACGAAATAGTTTCCACATTAATTCCGGCGAGCTATCGAACGGTATTTTTTTTTTTGCCTACTCTCCATAGGAGCCAAGTTCGAGGGGATGGGGCGTTTTGCCCCATCGACAGGGGGCGTCTTGCCAAGGGGGTGGGCCAATATGCCCCTTTTGCAGGCTCCTTGAAAATCGTCGCCTACAAATTTGTTAACTGAAGAAGGTATAATTAGGCGATGCAGAATACAAGCCAAATCTCCAAACTATGTGCAAATGCTGTCACTCGCCGCCTCCGTCAAATAGGAAACGAGATTTTCAGCAAAATGCATCTAATTGGGGCGTTGGGCGTTTGGGGTCTTGCCCCATGCTACCCTATGATAATAATAACTGTATACATATGTACCGAACTGTAACAAACAACTGGTAACAGCTTGCAAATGGTTTGAAAGCAGCAAGAGGCAGTCCTGGCCTGGTCCCACTAGCCGTTTTCACGAAGGATTTGCGTTTGGGGCGATTGGGGCGATAGGGGCGTTTGGGGCGATTGGGGCGTTTGGGGTAAATAGGTCTATAGCTTGTAAGAACACGTTTTTTTCCGGTGATTTTTGGTATCAATCACAATTTTATGAATTAATGTATAAGTATATCCTCTTATAATGCAATATTTACCGTTAGTTTGCTTTGAATATTCACATTCATGAGCAAATCTGGCAATTTTGGGTTGTATTAGTGTAGTGTCCGCCACCGTCACTCACTGTCCGTACTCTCGCACACGACTGTCCTCTGGGGCGTTCGTCTGTATTCTGTCATACGAGGTCATATACGGTTTACAGGTCACTGGCGCTCCGGTCTCGACAGCCCGCTCTTACCACTCAGCGGGCGGGCGACCAAACAGACAGCGGCACGCGCGTACTGGTACGAGGCGGGGTCGGGGACAGATCAACAACTGCGAAGTCTGGAACGTTCAGGCCAGCGCTGAACGCTATACAGTTAGTTCCTTCTACAACACATAACGAAAACGCCCCAAAACAGGCTAAAAAGTATACTAAAAAGGCAAAACTGAAGATATTAATGGCAAAGAAATATAACATTATGATGAAAAACGCAATTAAATGTCAAAAGCATAGACAGACCTTAATTCAACGTCACTCCGTCCCGCTGAGATCGTCCAATTTAGAGCGGTAACTTCGTTGGTTTCCGAAAACCGGAACAATCCTTACGCATTTCGAATCACACCAAATGTTTTTGATTTGATTAACTGATTAATTGATGAATCTCACAAAAAGTTGAAAAGACCTCAGAAAAGGCCCCTATACACCCATGACATATGCGGGCTTTCTGCAGCCACTGGTACTAAAAACTCAAAAATGGCTGCTCTAGATCAAACGGACGCCATTGCTGGGCGCAGACCACGGCTCTGCGCATGCGCAACGTGACGTCAGGCGACCGGCCGTCCCGTCGCCATGGTGACCGGGCGGCGGCGCCTGCGCAGAGCCAGCGCAGAGCCGGAGCCAGCATTCCCGTCATCTTACAACAATTGATCAAAACGAAATCGCTAATTATCATTAATCCTTGCTTTCAAAAGTGAATATGACTGAAAATATGAATGAACTAATTTATCTAGTTTTCATTGAAATAAGCTATTAGTCCTGAAAACCATGTCGTTGCAAAATGTGACCATTTCCCAAACCAGCCACTTCCAGGATTCCAGCAAGATGGCGTCGCACAAACACCCCAGCCATCTGGCAACACCAGAGCTAGTTTAAGATGAAATATTTTAAGTAAACTATGGTGTTATCATTAAAATGGAATTTCCAGAAAAATGCATGAATTCATAAAGTTGCGAATGATACCAAAAATAACCTGGGAAGCCGTGTTCTTACGAGCTATAGACCCATTTACCCCAAACGCCCCAATCGCCCCAATCGCCCAACGCCCTAATCGCCCCAAACACAAAATCCTTCGTGAAAACGGCTAGTACCAGTAAGGCGCCGTAGTCGGCGATGAACGAGCGAGCGCGAAGGAAATGTATGGCGAATTTCAACTCGATAGGGCGGATGAGTCGACTCAACAGTGACTTGAGCGGCATCCAGGCGACTCAACTTTGACTCAAGCGACATCCATGTGACTCAACTCTGACTCAACTCAACCCCTTTATTTTTCTTCAGTGACTCGACTCTGACTCAAGTTGAGCCCCTATTTTTCTTAAGCGACTCAACTCTGACTCAAGTTGAGTTGAGTCAGTTTTGAGTCAAATTTGACTCACCGACTCTGAGTCAAGCACAACCCTGGTCCAAGGTCTCTCAGCTGGTCCGCTGCTGATATTTTTCCTAGAGTGCCCTCACGGCTTGGTCCTCTGTCCTCTGTCCTCTGTCCTCTGTCCCATTCAGAGGGTTCACTTCTATTTACGGCTTCTACAGATGGTTAGGGATCCTCTTAACACGAGCCGTAAGGATCGACACATGCCAGTGATGGGATGGCGGACTTCTTCAACTTAACATGTGAGCCCGACTCATAATCATGAGCCGCAGTGCCACACAAAAAGCACACACACATTGCCTCCTTCAATCTGTATGCTGCCATCGAGGCAGCCAACAGCTGGCTGTCCGCCACTGGCACCCTGAAATACAGAACATATATAAATGCACATTTTTTGCCGCATTGATTTAATCAATTCACACAAAATTGATCCATGAATTGAACAGTGATTGAATAATTCAGGTTCCAAAATGAATTGTGATTGAATCATGCCAAAAAAAAACGTAATCAGTCTGGACCGAACATGAAAGCCATGTTTTGTCTTTAAAAGTCTAAAATAATTCAATACATTTATTTGGTGATCTATCAAAAATAACCATTACAAAGCAATTATAATATATAATAGCTCTCTTTGAAGATGATCGTTCAGACAAAAATAATTATTAAACTGAGGTGTTACACTAATGACATAACACACCATGACAATGGCATAATTACACTAATGACATAAGGGACGAGTTTCTGTTCAGTTTCATATTTTAGTTCAGTAATTCACCTCACCAGTTAATGGTGTTCTTGAGGTCCCTAATAAAAGAAGGGAGTATTAATACGACAGACAGAAAAGCGTACCAGTAATACCAAAACGATGGCGTCACCAAAAACTATAAGTAATCAAACTTGACCTAACCTTCACAGCAATTACGGTCATAGGGACCCATGTTTAGAACGCTCCGCTCGCATTCGTTCGCTGTGCTGTGGAACCCACTGAGTGGCCTGTCGCCCCCTGGACCCACCACCCCCAGACAATCTCATGCAGTCAAAGATATAGAGGATTCTTCATGGCTCCAAGTGGAAGATAAGAATATCTTTTCCAAGCGTGTGACTGAAAAACCGAGCAACGAAGGAGCGAGGGTTTTCAGGAACACACACGGAAAATACATTATCTTCCACAAGGGAGACATGAAGAATTATATATCTTTTTAACCCTATTTGTAACAGGGGGGCGGATTCCGCCCCGCCCGCCCCCCCCCCCCCCCCCCCCCCTCCCTCATGTTTTTCGCAGATATCTCCAGAACGGCTGGGAGCAGGCCCATGAAATTTTGAGACTTTTCATAGAATTGAATACCGCATTTGGAGTCAAAATTTTGAGTTCTTAACCCGAACAGAGGCGGTTCCAGGGTGCAGTTTTGGGTGGGTTCGGAGGCGATATTTGGCGATAATACGGAAATGCGATCTTCACGGTTTCTTCGTAACTGCCTCAAGTATGAAGGAGTTACATCGGTTCACGGTGATTGCAACAAGTGCAAATTAGTTGATGTTAATTAAATATCATTAAAATTTCATGGCAGAGGCGGTTTCAGGGGCTTGAAAAGGGGGGGGGGGTTCCAGGAAGTGTTCAATGCTTGGCGGGAAGCAAATAGAGCAATATAAGGGGCATTTATAGTTATCAAGATGTAAAAGATAGCTTCTGCTTCCATTATTTGCATAATTTATTACATATAGAGTTTCAGGGGCGTGTTCAAGCACATGAAAAGGGGGTGACTGGCTTGGTGATGACGATATGCCAGCGATAACGGCGCAATAGACGGTTAGCTTATAATTATATATGCACATATGAGGCCAGGAAAGGGAATAAAGTCATTTTTTGCAGAGGCGCGCTCAGGAATGGAAGAAAGGGGGTCATATTATTGCAAGGAAACTAAGAGGCATGGGCGTACAATGACATAACATCCTGTAGTTTGCGGATGAAACACGCACCACAGGCTACTCTACGAACGATTATAAGATAATAGGCGAGTCCAGGTAGGGTAAAAGGGGGTAAGCAATGTTAATTGAAATTGTAAGTGAAATAGTCACTGTTGACTAGTTAGTATCATAATAGCGGATAATATACTTATCAAAAGGTATTGAGCCGTCCCAGTTTGTATCCTGGATACGCCTATTATGAAGTACAACATGCAAAAAGGAACTATCTACGATCAGTAACATATTTATAGTGCTGTCTAGCAACTTGTCTGCGGTTAATATTTTTTCAAATTTTACCCCCCTTTTTCACTAACCTGGTACCGCCTATGGCAAAAAATATGATTTTTAACTGTTTTGCCTAATGTCACAATCACATTCCATTTCATCTCTTAAAAAAACACATAAAAAAATGGTTTTATTACGCATTTACTTCACCCCCATATTGAGTGACCTGCACACGCCTATGATTTTTGAATTTTCAAACGCCACTGTCATATATCAATTTCCAATTCAATCTCTATCGATTCGTATTAATTGTGTTGAAATCAGTCGATAAACATGAAAGCTATGTTGGATCAAAAATACCACTAAATTTGTGGGTTTTGCCCCCCTGTTGCCCCCTATCAAAAATTTATATTTTTTTTATTATTTAAAAATGTAGATCGTGTTGAGGGGAACCAAACGCCGTTTCATTTTTGAAAATCGGACGGGTAGATCTCGAGATCTCCGGGGGGGGGCGGAATCCGCTCCCCTGTTACAAATAGGGGTAGCCAGGAGCCTGTTACAAATAGGGTTAAGTAGAGGTTGATTCAGTCCAGTTCAGTTCAATATAGGTACTTGATTTTTAGTCAGAACTCACATGACCATATCTTGCATCTCAGAGGGAAGCAAAGATAACACATTATGTCACTTAATCATTGAACGTGTATTAAACCTTTTTATATTTGCATCTCAGCGAAGTGCAGATAAAAATATTCCAGCACTGCGGACCCAATGGAAAATCAACCTCTACAAGAAAGATAACCCACTGTTCAGTATGTCATCATAGTATATCAGCAGACTACTCTTCTACTATTAATGACCTCAAGAACACCATAAACTGGGGAGGTGAATTACTGAACTAATACCAGAGCAGGGGCGGCAGATTCGGGGGGGGGGCAGCGGGGGCACCCGCCCCCCCTGGCAAAATCAAGTGGGGGCAAAACTATCTTTTTGCCGCCCCCCCCCCTTTCCGTAGTCGAAAATAGCATATCGTTTACCATATATGGTAAAAATGATGAGCATTGCCAAAGTTTAAAAAAAAAATACTTCATATGGCAGTAAAATATGATAGCTTGTCCTCGAGGCAAAGGTGACAGAAATAAATATGTGTCTACTGAAAACGGATCTTGTTTTCTGGTAGCTATTACATTGAAACTGCATGTTACCCTAACTTAATTTCCGGGCTCTGGCAACCCTGATAGATCGCCACTCTAAATCACGATATATCATCATCACCTTTAAAGGAAATAGTTCACCTTCAACATTAGTTTTAAACTGAGATAGCAGTTTTGTATCCCGTGTTGGAAACCACTATCTGCAAGTTTTCTTGACTGACGAGACTCCAGCGGAATATATTTGATTTTTTGGCGAATGAATGCGGTGCTGGCGAGAGAATGTGGTGCTGGATCTAGCCCGGGCAGAGGCTATAGTCGAGGGGCGGATCCAGGGGGGGCAAGGGGTCATGCCCCCCCCCCCCCCCCCCCCGCCAAAAGTCCTGGAACTATGATTCCCCCCTCCCAACGGTCGGACCTACAGGTGTAAAAATTGCCCTTGCAGCAGTCAAAATCCAGCTATCCACAGTGAAAAACTTGCAAATTTCGCGCCACTCCGTGGCATGACACAATTCGCAATTGCTTATACAAATTTGGAAAATGGGAAAAGGAATTAATTACGTGTCTGACAGAGGCTATCCTTGGCGGTACCTAATTGCTAGCCCAGGGCCCACTCTCTTCATAAAATATTCAAGCGGGCTACATGTTTAGCTAGTCTGCCGAATTCCGAAAAAGGCGAGCGAACGCAAATACACGGATATCGGCTCCCGGAAGCAGCTCCAGCGGTGCCCAACTTGCTGGACCGAAGGGCTAATAGTGGGACCTTGCCAAACCGTCTCCCCAAGCCAGCTCGAACCAAGCCATCTCGCCCCAGGCTCCTGTAGATCCACATGCAGGGACCATTTATGCGCGGAAAAGTCGTTCTGCCTCTTGCTGCTTTTAAACCGTTTGCACTGTTACCAGTTGTTTGTTACAGTACGGTATATATGTTTACAGTATATATACCGTACAAGAAACAAGAAAGATAACCCACTGTTCAGTATGTCATCATAGTATATCAGCAGACTACTCTTCTACTATTAATGACCTCAAGAACACCATAAACTGGGGAGGTGAATTACTGAACTAATACCAGAGCAGGGGCGGCAGATTCGGGGGGGGCAGCGGGGGCACCCGCCCCCCCTGGCAAAATCAAGTGGGGGCAAAACTATCTTTTTGCCGCCCCCCCCCTTTCCGTAGTCGAAAATAGCATATCGTTTACCATATATGGTAAAAATGATGAGCATTGCCAAAGTTTAAAAAAAATACTTCATATGGCAGTAAAATATGATAGCTTGTCCTCGAGGCAAAGGTGACGGAAATAAATATGTGTCTACTGAAAACGGATCTTGTTTTCTGGTAGCTATTACATTGAAACTGCATGTTACCCTAACTTAATTTCCGGGCTCTGGCAACCCTGATAGATCGCCACTCTAAATCACGATATATCATCATCACCTTTAAAGGAAATAGTTCACCTTCAACATTAGTTTTAAACTGAGATAGCAGTTTTGTATCCCGTGTTGGAAACCACTATCTGCAAGTTTTCTTGACTGACGAGACTCCAGCGGAATATATTTGATTTTTTGGCGAATGAATGCGGTGCTGGCGAGAGAATGTGGTGCTGGATCTAGCCCGGGCAGAGGCTATAGTCGAGGGGCGGATCCAGGGGGGGCAAGGGGTCATGCCCCCCCCCCCCCCCGCCAAAAGTCCTGGAACTATGATTCCCCCCTCCCAACGGTCGGACCTACAGGTGTAAAAATTGCCCTTGCAGCAGTCAAAATCCAGCTATCCACAGTGAAAAACTTGCAAATTTCGCGCCACTCCGTGGCATGACACAATTCGCAATTGCTTATACAAATTTGGAAAATGGGAAAAGGAATTAATTACGTGTCTGACAGAGGCTATCCTTGGCGGTACCTAATTGCTAGCCCAGGGCCCACTCTCTTCATAAAATATTCAAGCGGGCTACATGTTTAGCTAGTCTGCCGAATTCCGAAAAAGGCGAGCGAACGCAAATACACGGATATCGGCTCCCGGAAGCAGCTCCAGCGGTGCCCAACTTGCTGGACCGAAGGGCTAATAGTGGGACCTTGCCAAACCGTCTCCCCAAGCCAGCTCGAACCAAGCCATCTCGCCCAGGCTCCTGTAGATCCACATGCAGGGACCATTTATGCGCGGAAAAGTCGTTCTGCCTCTTGCTGCTTTTAAACCGTTTGCACTGTTACCAGTTGTTTGTTACAGTACGGTATATATGTTTACAGTTATTATCATATGTACTATTGAGCGCTGACTGCCACCGGTCACCGTGATTTACTTTCCCAGGCTAATGTATATGAAACACTACCTTAATTTCAATATTTGTCATCATACCGAGATGTGCAACTAGGAATAGGGGTTACCTGAGGCTTGGCTCCACTCACGGTCTGGTTCCAATATGAAAATTGCGTTTTCCACTACCTTAAAATTAAAATTTCACGCCGCTTCGCGTCGTCAGATCGGTTGCAATCGTCATAATGAAGCCAACGTCATCGTCTCCGGTTCGTTGTAACGGTGAATTGAATGAGTGGCGTTTTTAGCTTCTCATTCTCCACAAGGCCATATTTCTGGGTTTTATCGGGCAATCCTATAAAATTTCAATATTTTTGCAATACGTTGCATCATACCGTAATGTGCAGCCAGGAATACGGGTTACCTGATACTTGGTTCCATTCACGGTCTGGTTCCAATATTACAATTTCGTTTTTCACGACCTAAAATTAACATTTTCACGCCGCTTCGCGGCGTCACATCGGTGGCCATATTTCCTCTACAAGGCCCATATTTTTGGGTTTTATCAGGCAAACCCGGAAAATTTCGCCATATAACAAGTACCTACTATAACATGAAAACCACATTAAAAATGCTGCAAAGGCTTAAATACACGCATAAAGATGGGGGTACATTTTGTTTTTATTTCAGCCGACCCCCCTCTAAAAAAAATCGGCGACGCCCTTGCCTACCCCCGCTCAACAACTTTTTTAAAATACGCCACTGGATTTGCCCCCCCCCCCCCAAAAAAAAAAAGCATGGCTAGATCCGCCCCTGGGCTATACCATCAGCCAATCAGCTTGCAGCTGGTGCTAGCAAGCGAACCGGCGGCCGCCGGTTGGCACATCTCTAATGCGAGTCTATCCTTACTTTCGAATCTGATTGGCTGATCCATTTTTTAATTCGCTTGACGTCAGGACTCTGACTCAGAGAGTATGCATATGGTTTTGATAAACAATAATATTGTACGGCCTTCTGTCCTGAATCGGCGCGATATAAGGCCATTTTTGACAATATAAAAAGAAATTGTATTAAAAATATAATCAAATCGTGTTTGGGAACATTTTCCAAATGAACTATTGCCTTTAATTGTCCTTCAAATCCTTCAACCTATGTGTTTAAGCTATATGACTTCGTGAACTGAATCAGGGATGTAGGCCACGGAAGCATGCCCTGCCCCACCCCCTTTATTCCGTTCCACCTAATCCTACAGCGTAAATAAGTTATGTGACGTCATAGCCAGGCCGTCGTGAACGCCGTCTATACTTGTCGTATCAAGGTCGGTCGTCATCAGCTGGCATGTAAACAAAGTTTGGCGACGGACGAGGCGACGGAAGCGGCGATATATCAATTATTGAAGTTAAAATTAGTTATAGTGCAAAATGTCTTTAGGAAGACATTCATAGTTACTAAACGTGATATTTGCTATCGATTGGCAGGTACATTATACGGATTAACTAATAACTAATGGTGGGTTTATGGCTTAAATCACCAAAGGCTTCGGTGTTTACAAATTGTTTGTATTCAAACAACTATCAGTCAAAACCGTATGTTATCACGTACCGGTGCAGCGATCCAGGTGCTTCTTCGTCGTCATGTGCACGTTTTTTGTATCTCAATCTAAATTCACGGACGCAGCACTGACTCGGCATTTCCACAAATGACCATTATTGTTCGTTTGAAGAATTGTTAACGCATCAGCACTAATAGTATATGGCCAGTGGTGGAACTTTATGAAATCGGTTGGGGGGGGGGCCCAACGGCCGAATAGTCAAGTTGACTTACTAAATGTCCAATACTATATATATATATATATATATGTCCAATACTATATGTATATGTATATATAGTGTCTAATTATTATATAATATACTTATTATTAAACTATTACAATTATTACAATTATGGAACCTTTTTTCCGTTTCATCAGGAAAAAATACCCCAAACATTTGTTCTCCAATTTCCTTATTTCAGCCCATAAAATTGACAAATTACTAGTTAACTGAAATTGATAGGTAAACACTGACAAGGACAGCAACACAATTTTGAAGCCGTTAAATGTTAAATTATCGCCATCGGTGGCCAATTAAAAATGCATCTGAAAAACACGTTCCGCATACATAATTTTAAAATGCCAGCCGGAGTCGGCAAAAATTAACTGACTCAGACTCCGGCAAAAATCACCTACTCCAATAGACTCAGATTCCGAGTCCGAGTCTACAAGACTGCTTCCGACCGACAT
>JAXIVJ010017927.1:0-20000 GCA_036785665.1 Chirona hameri | reverse complement strand
CCGTTGTCTTTATTAAGTAAAAAGTTAATAGCAAAAAAACGATTTAGCAAAAAAAAACGTTTTTTCTTCTTTTTGACCTCTGAAGCCTCAAAAATTGACCTGAGATCAAATCTGAAGGCACTTTAGCGATTGCAAATTTCACTGGCTGGCGTTTGCTGTTTTCTGTTTGTTTCTAACTAGCATCGTTTCTGAGATATATGGGAATTTCTGTAGCGATGTCCTAAAACAGGAAAAACTGGAAATTTGACCTTTGATGACCTCTGGTGACCTCAATTTTGACCTGATTTTGACCTGACCTTAAAGAACACTGAAATACTTTCGATAGAACATGTATCAAGCTATGAAATGCCTTTTTCCGCTTCTCGCTACGTAGCGTAGTTTTCGATATCTCAGGGGGGGGGCGGAAATCAACCCCCCCTGCAGTTGGTGTTCGGCGCAAATCCCCTGCAGTGCGCGGGCTAATAGCACATAAACAATTATTTTAAGCAATCGTAATATCAATACATTTTCATTTGAACATGGCTTAATTAACATATCGTTTTATATTCAGAGAAATCAAGCGCAATTCGTAACAAATTTAGACACAGCTTTGTCTTGATGCCTGTAACATAAGAACCTGGCTTAACCCTCGCCCGTGTAGGGCGAAATACTTACGTGACCGGGTAGGGGGGGGATACGACCCCCTGGCGTTTCGCTCCTAATTGAGCTAGAGCTTCGATTAAAAAACGAGCGTGTTGTCTGTGACGAGAAAAAAACGCTGATACACGATTTGAAGGTCCTGGGTCATTAGGCGACCTTTGAGGTCATGTCAATGACCCAAAAGTCATTAAAGTGGTAAATGCGTAGACATTGAATTCAATCAAGCTATAATCGTGAATGATCATATTATTATGCTTAATGAGTGCCAAATATGAAAACAGCGTCACAAAATGTATTAGAAACTGCCAAATTAAAAAAATAAAATCATGTCAGGTCATCTGAGGTCAGTGACCTTGGCTGACCTGTGGAAGTGCATGACCCCGGTGGAAATATAATTATGTAAAAAGGATCCCAGATTCGAAATCAGCCTCACAAAATGTCCTAGAATCTGCCAGAAGCCACAAAAAGTCATCTGAGGTCATCGGAGGCCAGTGACCTCGGTTGATATCTGAAAAGGTCAATCGAGGTCACAATATCGGTGGAAACCACAGTAGTAGTACGACCGCACTAGCGTTTCGCCCCTAATTGGGGCGAATCTTTTTTGAATCGAAGCTAATTAAAAAAGCTTCGATTCAGAAACGAGCGTGTTGCTTGTCACGAGAGGAAGCCATTGATACCCAATTTTAAGGTCCTAGGTCATTAGGTGTTACCTCTGAGGTCATCTCAATAACCCAAAATTCAACCAAATTGTAAATACGTATAAATTGAATTTAATCGAGCTAGAATCGCGAATGAGCATATAATTATGCTAAATGGGTGTCAAATTTGAAATCAGCGTCACAAAATGTCCTAGAAACTGCCAAATTCCAAAAAGGTCATGTCCGGTCATGTCAGGTCATTTGAGGTCAGTGACCTCGGTTGACCTGTTGGGGCACATGACCCCAGTGGAACGTATAATTATGTAAAATGGATCCCATATTTGAAGTCAGCGTCACAAAATGTTCTAGAAACAGCCAGAAGCCAAACAAGTAATATGAGGTCATCGGAGGTCAGTGACCTCGGTTGACCTCTGAAAAGGTCAATCGATGTCACAATATCAAGGTAAACCACAACTGTCACCTGGAAACACCTGTGCATATGTTCCTGAACAACAAACACTACGAAACTGCACAAGTTAAAAAGATCAATACTACGGGACGCCAATTGCGTCTGACATGACCTTGAAAAACAAGTCAAAGGTCACGGGTCATTTGACCTACAACTTAAAATTTTCAGAATATGTGTCAAATTGTTCACAAGTAGGGTACTGAAATTTGCATCGCAATCGGTTGATATTTACGCGAGTTATTCCCGAAAAACCGAGGGGGTGGCATCAACCCCCTGCACTGGCGAGGGTTAAGGAATAAGATGGGAATGTGAATTAGATGGAAGCATACATGCATGCATAAATGTTTGTGAAGCATTGCAGAGTTTGCGCAGTGTTGTCATGCTTCAGAGCCCCTTGAGCGCCCCGCAATATCCCTCCATAGTCATCACTTTGCTTTCTCCTCAGATGCTATATACTATAAGCGCTGCTATCAGCCTAAGACGATTACTCAGTGATATTTACTAGCAGCTGGCGTTAAGAGGTTGATAAAATGCAAACAAGTGTATAGCAGGGAGGGGCGTGACCCAACGTGCTTGTTGTCTCCAAATTATTTGCAAAAAAGGTGTTAAATGTAAATGGGTCGCATGTGAAACCATGGGAACCCCTGTAGACAGAGGTTCCCATGTGGATGTGACCTATGTGAATGGGTGAACCATGACCCATGTAAATGGGTCACATGAGAAAACAAGGGACTCCCTGTATAAATATTAACGGACAGGAATAACATTCATTATTACGAGATTGTGAATTTCGGGGAAGACCGGCTTCACAGCATGTGCGATAAAAGATGCTTACAAGATAAGTTGTAATGGATATGCCTGGGTTAAATTGAAATAAAGGAAGACATTAGAGAACAAAACTAAAACCATAACATAGTGATCACAAAAATGCAGTCTATCATCACCAAGGTTCTATCGAAATCAATCAGGAAGGTCTCTAAAAGACGTGGGCATTGGTAGGTCAAAGGCATGGGGTCCTGATTCCTAAACAGGCAAAATCTGGTTCCAGCCAGATGGGATAACGCCAAGCAGATATAAGATGGCCTTGCATTGGCCGGAGGAGTCTCTTGAAGAGCGCATCATCATTTAACCCGCGCGGCGCTGGGGGAGGGGGGGGAGTAAATTTTACCCTCCCCCCGGATTTTCTCCATAACTTAAAAACTATGACAGATATCGTAGTGAAACTTTCGGTACCTTATTCTGCATCAATTATACGTCTTTTGTCACACTTGCATTTAAATTGATGAAGCAGTTTGGGAGATAATGACGTTTTAGTGACGTCATGGCATGCCGTTTTTCGTGGAACAACTTTAACTGTTTGAAAAATCGTAGAAAATTTGATGCAAATCGCAAATAAAAAACCTCAAAAGAAAGGAAATAACATTTTCTTCCAAATTGTTATCTCGGATTACCAAACGTTTTTGGTTTTTGGACCAAAAAAATGCAAAAGCTAAATGTTTTTTCGGAAGAATTTCAATATTTTTTTTTTTAAAATAGACATTCATAACACCGGAGGATGTATTAGATAACTAAGTATGTACGATGCCCAAGCCAAATTTCAACGTAATATCTTTATTTTGTATTGACTTACGGTTCCCTAAGTATAGTTAACTTATGACGCCATTTTGTGAAGTTACGTTTTGTTGGCTTTTAGTGACCAGATACAGACAAATAAGTGACACCGCTGTATTTGTGAGAAAAATTTGGTCTAGAAACATGTCTTTTCTATTTATATTATTCAATTTCAAATTGTTTCCTTATTGTGACCTGACCTGCCCTCTTGACCTGAGGGCCATTATATGGGGTCAGGTTGTGAAAATGGCAGCTAATATCGAAATATACGTGTAAAATAACCCATACAACATATGTCGCATGGCTTTCGTAGACCTGTGACCCATGCGACCTGACCTTGGCCTTGACTTTTGCTTACAATTTCACTTTTGCGTATGCGGGAGATACATTATACCTTTGAGAGCACTTAGTGCGATAAAAGTCACAATTTAAGACGTTGGATGGAAAGTATGGCCCAAACACCCAAATACCTCAATTTGGACATTTTACCTGACCGTAACCTGACATGTGACATTATTTAAAGAGTTTCGGGTATGCGTTATATTTGTCCAATTGAGAGCTTTCAATCGCCGCCGTGTGCGTCTCTCTGCGGTCATTGGTTCGGAAGATACGAGGAGGGGGGATAAAAATTTACCCCCCCCCCCCCCCAGCGCCGCGCGTTCAACTGGAGAAGCGCCGCGCGGGTTAACCCGGCATTGACTGAGGTCTGAGCAGAACGCCATTGACTAGGGTGGGGGGGGGGGGGGGGCGTTAAACGTCCCCTGGTTATCCTCCGAACCAATGATCGCAGTGAGACGCGCAATGCGGCAATCGAAATACCTCAATGAGACGAATCTACAGCATGCTCGAAAATGTCAAAGTGAGCTCAAATGTCAGGTCACGGTCAGGTCAAAGGTCAAAATCGGCGTATTTGAGTTTATGGGCCATACTTTCCATCCAAAGCCTTCGATTGCGACCAGCTTCATCTAAAGTGCTGCCAAAGGTATGATATATATCCCGCATGAGCTAAAGTTAGATTGTTGGCCAATGTCAAGGTCAAGGTCAGGTCAAAAAAGGTCACTATGCTAAAAATATCTACGAAAGTCATGCAACACATGTTTTATGAGTTATTTTCCACGTATAATTCGATAGTGATAGTCATTTCACCACCTGATTTCATTTACGTGAAGTAAATGTCAATTTCATGTCAAATTCAGGTCACCGAAGGCAAACAATTTAAATTGTTAAAGCTAAACAAAAAAGGCATGTTGCTAGACCAGTTTTGTCTCAGAAATACAGTGATTGTTTTTAATTGTCTGTACCTAGTCAATAAAAGACAAAAAACGCAATTTCAAAATATGACGTCATGAGTTACCCATACATTATATGTCATAAGTCCGTCAAAAATGGAGATATAAGTTTGCAATTTGGTATGGTAGTTACCTATGTATGGTTCTCTGACACATCTTCCGTTTTTTTTTATATTTTATATTTTTTATATATTATTTTGTGATAATTTTCCCCCCAATTTTTGTTTAGAAAGTTTTTGGGGGTCAAAAACGAAAATTTTCACAAATCTGAGAAAACATATTTGTAGCCGTTGCAATTTTCTATATTTTAGCGTTTTTCGTTTGCATTTTGCTTTAAATGTGGCATTTGTACGTCCTGGCAAAGTTTAGCTGATTTTGGTGTAAAACTCGTGTGTAGTGACGTCACTAAATTCGCTATAACTCAAACAAATTTCGACGATTTTTTTTTGCACAGCAGACGTCAAAATGATCTGTGAGTAGGTCTCCGAAGTTTCAGGTTGATAGCGCTATTAGTTTGTTAGCTATTGCGAAAATTCATCAGGAGGGGCGTTAAACGCCCCTCCTGACTTGGGGGAGGGGCGTTAACGCCCCTCCCCCATTGACTTGGGGGAGGGGCGTTAAACGCCCCCCCCCCAAGTCAATGGCGGATTAAACACCCCCTGGTTATCTTCCGAGCCAATGATTGCAGCGAGACACACAAGGCGGCAATCGAAAGCTCTCAATGAGACAAATATAAAGCTTACTCAAAATGTCAAAGTGAGGTCAAATGTCAGGTCACGGTCAGGTCAAAGGTCAAAATCGACGTATTTGAGTTTATGGGCCATACTTCCCACATATAATTTGATAGTGAAAGTCATTGTACCACCTGACTTCATTTACGTGAAGCTAATGTCAAGTTCAGGTCAAGTGCAGGTCATTGAAGGTCAAAATTTGTAATTGATAAATCTAAATAAAAAAGCCATGTTTCTTGACCAGGTTTGTCTCAGAAATATAGGGGTGCCTTTTATTCGTCTGTATCTGGTCAATAAAAGCCAATACACTTTTTTTTTAAATGACGTCATGAGTTACCCATACTTTATATGTCATAAGTCAGCCAAACATAATGATATAATTCTGAAATTTGGTATGTTAGTTTCCCATATGTTCCGGCTTTTTGAATATCTTTGAAAAATTTATTTTGTAGGCATTTTCCCCAAAACAAAAGTTGTTTTAATTTTGTGCGTAAAAAAACAAAATGTGTCAAATTCCGAGATTGCCATGTGTAGCCCTTGCCATTTTCTATCTTGTGACATTTTTGGATCGCATTTTGCTTTAAATATGGCATTTGTACGGTCTGTTACATTTTAGCTGATTTTGGTGTTAAGCTCGTGTGAAGTGACGTCATTAAACTCGATATAACTCAAAATTTGTCATATTAAATTGCTTGATGTTTTAACAGAATCCGAAAACGTGATTTAGAAGAAGGCAACTTAAGTTTCACGTTGATAGCGTTATTGGTTTTTGAGCTATTACGAAAATTCACCAGGGGCGTTAAACGCCCCCCCCCAGTCAATGGCGGGTTAATGGATGAAAAGCACATGGATAGCCAACGTTACAGATCTAACCCAGTTGATTTGATCTGCCTGGCTCCTATAAATATTCGAAACCGTACCAGACGATCCCAAACAGCCTCGGGGACCTAAATGGAAGTATAAAACATTCAGCGCCCACGATGCCGCCTATCTCGTGAGCCTGAGTTATCGGCGAGGTGGTGAAACGCGTTACCTCAGTATTCCCTCCAAAGTCCAAAAGTGACGTCATCTAGGAAACGCATACAATAGTCGCCAGTGGGTCTATCATATGATCGAAAACCGCATGCAAAAGGTGTAGGGCATGCATTAGCATCGCTCTGGGAATCTGTTGAGCCAATACAGTTTCGAAAATGACCTTTGTAGATGTTATGAAGCAATGAAACCTGGACATTTTCCTCTTCTCTGTCCCTAAGGCGCTTCCAGATTCGTAATGCTGGTTACAGCGAGATTATGATCCAAGGTATCCCTCACTCTTTGAAGAAGTGTACCACTAATTGCGTTGCTGTTGACAATATAACATAATCACAATGACCTCACCCACCTTTGAAGAACGTCTTATGCTTTTTACAGACCGGGACCACACCAACGCTTGCGAGGTTCTGGCGGGTCTGACTTCGGCCTGCTGCGGCGACTGCTCTCCCGTCCTGTGCGCCGGGCAGACCAGCACGAAACGGCTGAAGACAGGCAGTTCGCTGGGCGGGACAGTAGGAGATTTGGCAACGGCTACAAGTGATACGACACCGGACACCTCCGCTATAAGGGATACGACACCGGACACCTCCGCAATAAGGGATACGACACCGAACACCTCCGCTATAAGGGATACGACACCGGACACTTCCTCTATAAGGGATACGACACCGAACACCTCCGTCACAAGAGATACGACACCGGACACCTCCGCTATAAGGGATACGACACCGGACACTTCCTCTATAAGGGATACGACACCGAACACCTCCGCTACAAGAGATACGACACCGGACACCTCCGCTATAAGGGATACGACACCGGACACCTCCGCTATAAGGGATACGACACCGAACACCTCCGCTACAAGGGATACGACACCGGACACCTCTACCACAAGGGATACTACACCGGACACCTCCGCCCCAAGAAATACGACACCGGACACCTCCGCCATGCATGTTAACTGGCAGTAGTGATGTCGATCTCCCCATACGTGGATGATAACAAATATAAATTCGACGTGATGAAAGAAGTGAAACGATGCATTGCGAAGAACGTTCATCGATGATGAGTGTTGATCCAACGACTAGATGGCAAGACGACTCGAGTAATGCAATATTAGGGGGACATGAAATACGTTTAGGAAATGTTTGGGAAGATTGAGGCTGGTCTTCTCACTCTAAATTGCTTTGCACTTTTATCTTGAAGAGTTGTGTATTATTTCCCCGTATCTAATCGGGGAATGGGTTTACACTTGATCCAATCTGTTGTGCCAGGCTCTGGCTAGCCACATGCTGAGATGTGACGTGTCTTGCAATCGTAAATATGAAACAGAACAACTGATCTAATGTCTCTGCTGATGCGTGTCCGTGGCATACCGGGGACCGTGGCTGGTGGAATAAACTGTTGTCTCGGAGGAGGACACTGTACAGTCGGAGGACTTAGATTACCTGAGTCTGAGTAAGTAGCAGGGGCGGGCTTTTGGTTTTCGCCAACTACGGCTTGAGGGCGTGGTTTACAAGTGTTTAAGGTTGGTCTTAACTGCAGTATAGTATGCATAATATTCTCCTTAGGAAACCGTGACTGTCGTTGTTATATGTCTCTCTGAAAACAGACAACTAACGAGCTTGTTACAAGTGTAATTGAATCTTCTATATGTTCGATAATAAATATTCCATTAACATGTCCTACTTTCATGTTTATATATTTTGACGCAAGAGCACAAAGGTGTTTGTGTTGTAGCGCATAAGCGGTAAATGTGAAAAACTGCACATTCAAAAATTAAAATTCACATTCAAACAAAAGACATTAAAATTAAAATTCACGTTTTGTAACGAAGTCCTCGAACACTCGGACACTTTTCCGTAACCATGACAAAGAACCATGACACTTTTAACGGCAAAAGGGAAGCAGTTTACATGTTCAGTTTCGCACAGCCGAAGGCGGTGCAAGTTGCAATACTACAAGTACAGACACTGATATCAAGGTAACATTCACAACAGTTTATTTAAAATCAAAATGTGTTTTACATTGTTATTGCTCGCACTAACAATCACGCACGGCTGTCATAAGCTATGATGATACACTGAAAACACGTCTTGAAACCTATTCTAGAAAGGTGTCGATGAGAGTCCGCGTCGTGGTTTTAGAGAACCTAATCGAGAGCATATTTGTGCCCGAGCATGCATTGGAGAACCTTCAGCAGATGACAACCATAACATTGTTGTTTCGAAGACCAATTTAATGACGGAAAGAGCTCCGCCACGGTTCTCAAAAGTTCCCGGATGTGTTATTGATTGATCCCAGACTGGTTATTGATTCAACACTGATTGAATCGATTGGAATCATTAAATAAAAAATCCTGGAATCAAACAATAATTGATTCACCACAAGATCTTTTCATTCATGAATCGTGATTGAATCAAAACCCGCATCAAATCGTGACTGATTGAATCAAAAGATTTAACGATTCTTAACGATGCAAGTACACTTAAATTGTGCAAATACGTACAGTTCCAGACCCAGTGGTTACATTAATTTATACTGAAATAGTATTGCTGTAACAATGTTTAATGATCATATATATGTATGTTTCCCTTTTTATTGATTTTATATAAATTAACCACATATATTTAAATGTTGAATCAAACGTGAATCGATCAAAATATTAGTTTTGATTCTTTGAATCGGAAAGAATCAATTCTCAAAACTGTATCAGTGAATCGAACGGTGATTGAATCATTCAGATTCCAAAGTGAATCATGATTGAATCGTTCCAAAAAGTTGAATCAATAGCCAGTTTGAATGTAGCCCACTATTCGAAGACTGACACTGGTGAGCAGAAAGCGTATTTCCGTACTTGTAGTTGAGGTGCCGCTCAACAGATGGCGCTATCAAGAAGCAATTATTTTCCCGTTTTGTTTTACCAAAAACAGACACTACCTTAACCCTATTAGTGGCGGGGGGGGGCAGATTCTGCCCACACCTCAGGTTTCTCGCAAATATCTCAAGAACGGCTAAGCGCAGACCCATGCAATCTTTGGACTTTTCCTATAATTGAATTCCGCATGTGGAGTCAAAATTTTGAGTTTCTAACCTTAAAGGGATAGTTCACCTTTAACATGGGGTTTGGACTGAGATAGCAGATTCGTAGAGCATATCTAAAAATGGGTTGTGGTGAAGGAAGTACCTCCCTAAGTTAAGTAATTTCGACACAGGACTAGTGGGCCCGGTTTCATGTCCGCTGTTCCGGGCCACGATCGGGACATGAACGCTCACCGCCGCAGGTGGTACACTCTCTGGCACGTGGTCTCTGATCACGACGCCTCGTTAATATCCGCTCAGCCGCCTGGGCGATCGGGAAAAATGTGTCCGAAAGTCGTTTTCCGACTATTTTTGCATGCGTATTTAGGGCAATTTTATGAAAGCAGACAGATCGTAGCTTAATATTCCACTAACATAAAAAAATATAGGTCACTTGTTAGTGGGTTTTAGGTGTACCTAAAGTTGCACATGTCAGGACGACACAAATACCACTCCTCAGGCAGGAAATTGTGCCCAAGTTTAGGTGCCCATTACAGCAACAAGTGTAAACATTTATATGCATTGCCATACATTAAAGAAAAATGCATTTTATGGACTTTGTTGTTACGCTTGAAAATGTATTGGTGTGAAGCTAGCGTCGGCTCAATAGTACAAATTATGCAGTACGTTATCTTTACGCAAGCCTACCAAAAAACTCACCAAAACTCACCACTCAAAACTACCACCAGATGATAGTCCAAGACGTCCTCCACCGTAGGGCATTCACGATTCTTGCTTATATTTGCTTTCTTTGGACCAGCGCTCAAATGAATGGGCCCATGCCGGCGTACCTCATCCAGCCGTGCCGGCGGGGGCAAACAGGTTTTTTTTTTTTTTAATTGATGTATTTAAATCAAAAAGGCATGTTCTTAAACCAGTTTTATCTCAGAAATACTGTGCTGCCATTTATTTGTCTGTATCTGGTCATTAAAAGCCAAAAACGAAATTAAAAAATATGACGTCATGAGTTACCCATACTTAAGATGCCATAAGTCAGTCAAAAATTATGATATCATTTCTAAATTTGGTATGGTAGTTGCACAATGACCAATGCTCGATGTCCATGTGTGATTATCAGACATATAGTCCAGTATTTTTTAATTCAAAATTATTTTGTGGGCACTTCCACACTTTATTTTTATTTTTGGGGTAAAAAATCTAATTTTAACTTGTCATTCGCTATCTTTTGAATTTGTGGATTATATTTTGTTCGAAATATGGCGTGTGTACGTTCTGTTAAAGCATAGCTAATTTTTTAATCAAAATCGTGGATAGTGACGTCACTAAATTCGCTATATATAAATTTTCGACAAAATTGCTTAATTTTTGCATAGAAGACGCACAATTGATGTAGCAGAACCTGAGCTGGTAACCTAACCTAAGTTTAATTTTGATAGCGTTATTGGTTATTCAGCTATTACGAAAGTTCATCAGCGGGGTGTTAACCCGCGACTTACTGGGAGGGGCTATTTTTTGCCCCATCCCTCCCGTTATTTTGAAATAACTCCTAAACGAACAGCGCTATCGTCACCAAACTTGCAGTACCTTCTCTCACATCAATTCTACACATGTTCACGCACACGCACACGCACACGCACACGTACACGCACACGCACACGCACACGCACACGCACACGCACACGCACACGCACACGCACACGCACACGCACACGCATACGCACACGCACACGCACACGCACACGCACACGCACACGCACACGCACACGCACACGCACACGCACACGCACACGCACACGCACACGCACACGCACACGCACACGCACACGCACACTGTTGTCAGTATAGCGTCGATGTTTGTTGACCGACGATGTTTTGTGACGATGATGACGTGAATCATGACTGTGTGAATGTATGTAACCATGTAATTTAAGGCATCGAATAAACTAGCCCTTCAGTGGGAAAAACTTGAGAGAAAAAAAATATACACATGTTGACAAAAGGAAAAATATGAGGTTATGATAGGTCAACCGGGAATGCCGTCAGAGTGACGCCATGTTCTTCGGTTTTTGTTGCAAAATAATGGTTTGCGGAAAACGCTGTCAAAGGTACGATGTTTGAGATAAACTCAATTGTCCTGAATCAAATTACTAACAATAGACTGGGCTATCAAACTCCTATCTCGGATTTTTTAAAGTTTTTTTCAATTCAAAATTTTGGGAAATCCAAATACATTTTGTTTTGTTTTAACAAAATGATTAAGAACAAATCAGAATTATCCAAAACCCGGAACATATTTGATCGAGACGTGTGCGGTAAATATGTGTTCCAAATTTGAAGTCGATATCTTCAAAAATGACGGACTTATAACCTTCAAATGACAAAAATCAACCATCTCTCACAGTATTACTATGCATAAAACGCATTTCCGTTTTTGCTTTTTACTTCTAATTATATAGAACAAACAACGTTCTACACTCAGAAACAAGCGAGACCTAAAAGGGGTCTCCGAGGCAAGAAAAGGTTCTCGAAAAAGAGCCACACTTTTGAAACCCTTTTCGAAACATGGATAAGATTCTTTTGTGAGACCTTTGTAATTAAAGAAGCTGTAGGGGTTTCACAAAATATGGTTAATGTTCTTTGAGAACCCATGGCGAGACCCAAGAGGGGCCTCTGAGGTGAGAAAAAGGTCTCCGAAAAGAACCACATCTTTGAAACCTTTTCTAAACCCAGATAAAGTTCTTTTCAGAGACCCAACAGGGGTCTCTGAGGCTAGAAAAAGGTTTCAGCAAAGAGCCACATCTTTTAAACCTTTTCCAAACACCGGTAAAGGTTCTTTTCAGAGACCTAACAGGGATCTCTGAAGCATGACAAAGGTCTCGGCATAGAGCCACATTTTGAAACCCTTTTCAAATAGCATGAAAATATATTTTGCGAAAACTTTTTTATTGTGCAAACGCAATTCACATAAAACGCGTGCTGAAAGCACACAACATTATTGCGCAGTGCGCATTCACATTTCACAACTTCACAACCGACAACGACAGGCGAGCGGAGCGGCTGTCACCGCTTCAGTCCATGTGAACAGATGGGTGAGCAGCTATTGCACGTTAGCCGCTGCTGAAGACAGTGCAAAGCATCACCCGTGCAGTATGCACTTACAATTCACAGCCGATAACGACAGGCTAGCGGCGCGGTGCCCCAGCCTGCGGACGTCCGTCGAATCTTCCTCAGCCTCGAAATTGGCACTTGGAACTTGAAAGATTTCCTGTTCATACACCTGATTCACTCACGGGAGTGGGCTGTGTCTTCATTTCAGTAATTTTTCGTTCAAACAAAAAAAACGGAAAAAATACCAAATGATTCCTTGAAAATAAAGAGCAAAAGCTTCTTAAAACAATTCCTTACAACAGCAGCAACAGCAATGTATCTAAGTTTTACCTTTAAATTCGCAGGCCGCTCACTGCTGTACTGCTCCGGTCGAGAGCGCGCGACGAACTGCCGCTGCGCGCAACTTCTGCCGCGCAACGTTTTTCCGTGCAAATTCAAATGATGACACCCTGTATTATTCTTTGAGAACTACCTAGGGTCTCACCTACATCCGGGAACTTTGTGACGTGTGGATTCTCTGCCGACACCGTGGAAAAGCCTCGTGTTAAGCGGAAAGAGTTTCGATGAGTCCCTTCGTCCGTCCTATTGCGTCTTGGATACCCTTTTGATCTATGGGCGAGAATCCACACGCTTCTCTCATTCTTTAAAAGTTTTTTTGAGAGACCCTTTCAGAAAAAGGTCTCCAGGGCTGTTGTGAGTGTAAGGTCATTTTTCGCTTTCTAGACGAAAAACAACCCCATAAACATGTGTTACAACGTCTAATGACCGTAATCTGCAGTTTGACCTCGTGAACTCGGATGACCTTGACCTGACCCAAGGTCATAAACAGATTAGAAAGGTACTTAGAAGTGTCGGACTCACGAATCATACCGATTTATCGACATATTATGCGTTTAATATCGCTATTTTGCGCGGGGAGACCTTTTGACACGGTCAAACATTTTGTACTTGACCTGACCTGTGACGTCATCGGTAACCCCGAGGTCAACAATATAATTTTTCCCTCGATAAATTTCCCAGGGTTATCGAATGCGGTTTGAATTTTTACATTCGGTCTAGTAGTTCTGGTATCCGAGGGAGGGGGAGGGGGGGGGGGGGGGGTGGGGGGGGGGGGGGGGGGGGGGGGGGGGGAAGGGGCAATAAATAGCCCCCCCCCCCCCCCAGTAAGTCGCGTTATGAAATATACCCCAGTAACTCGCGGGTTAACCCTCGCCCTACGGGCGGGGGCCTGACAGCCCCCCCCCCCCCTGAGGTTTTTCTTGAATAACTTTGTACACATGCGGCGCATATTTCTGAAATTTTTGGTAGCTGAGTTTACAAACAATTTTACGTAAGCTTTAAAATGTATTTGAAATTAGTTGAGTAGTTTGGGAAATAATCGTGTTTTGTTGACGTCATGTTGGTTGAAAAACGATAAATATTTGCAAAATGGTAGAAAACCGATTTTGAAAGGAAATTGCTAACGCAATTCAAGAAAGATACAAAATGGCATTCTCTTTAAAATGGCGATCTCAGATTTTCACAAATTTGGGTTTTTGACTGCTAAAATAATAACAAACTAATTTTTTGGGAAAAATCCCAACAAAATCAATATTTTCAAATATGTTAGAAAGACCGGAATATATGTGAGAGAACTGAGCTTGGACAATACCCATACCAAATTTCAAAACAATATCTTCATATTTGACTGAGTGATAGCTCCATAAGTGTAAAAAACTGATGACGTCATTTTTAAAATAACTTTTTTTGACTTTTTTTTTACAAGATACGAACAAATAATTACCTTTTCTGTATTTCTGAGCCAAAACTGGTCTAGGAACATGCCGTTTTATTTACATTTATCAATTTCTAATTTTTAGGTTTTCTGAAGAGCAAAATCGCTGTTATGGACGTGGTAAATCCCAGGTCATTCACTTGACCTGGAAGGTCACCCCTTGACCTGAAACCTAAAAAATCGCATACTGTTAGATTCCTCTCATGATAGGAAACATGCTGGTTCTTACCGAATTTCTCTAAGTTGCTTGGTTTGGAAGTTAACAGGGGGCTGTGAGTCCCCCCCCCCCCCCACCGTAGGGCGAAGGTGAAAAAGCTCTTGTAGGGCGAGGCTGTGAGTCCCCCCCCCCCCCCAGTCAATTGCGGTTAACGTAGTGAACCCGCTTTAAGCTCTTAATTGTTACTTTGTGTCACTCATATATACATATATGGCAATAGGTTCAACCAAAGTGTCCGCGTCACTATCGTCTCCCCCATTCAAGCTCTCCCTAAAAACCGTCGCAGGTCAACTGAAGTCTACCAAAATATTCGCAATGTTAGTAGCTTTTGGGCATGCTGGATGGCTTGGTGATATTGCGCTTACTTACTGAGAAAACGACTTTCGGACACATTTTGTTTCGATCTACCCCTTGGTGGGGCGGTGCAGCGGCCCCTTGTCAGAGACTGTACTTGGCGTCAGGCGGAGCGGGGTGGAGCCAGGACGCCAGCTGTCATCGTACGATTTCTCGTGAAATACAACGAGAAACTTACTTCTTTCTCCACATATATCCATCAGTTGTCCAAACCAAAGTCATATTCGTAGTTTTGATCTCAAGATGCACCGTATGGTTGAATTTTAATGACAACTTTCAAGGTGACGTATTCCCTTTAACAGAGACGGTTCCAGGGCCCAGGTTTTGGAGTTTTTTTTTCTGTGACATATGGCGATAATACTGAGATGCGATCTTCACGGCTTCTTCCTAACCGCCTGAAGTATAAAGGATTTACATGATTTAACAGAGACGGTTCCAGGGTCCTGTTTTTATTTTTTGTTCTGTGACCTTGGGCGATAATACGGAGATGCGATCTTCACGGCTTCTTCCTAACCGTCTGAAGTATAAAGCAGTTACATAGGTTTATGGTGATTGAAACAAGAGCAAATTAGTTGATTTTGGTGAACTATAATCAATATTGCACGGCAGAGGCGGGTTTCAGGAACTTGAAAAGGGGAGGTTTACAGGAAGTTTTTATGTTTTGCCTCCCTTTTCGCTAACCTGGCACCGCATATGGATGCAAATATGTTTAATAACTGTTGTGTCCGATGTAACAATAGCGCACCATTTCATTTATCGAAAACAATAAGCAAAAAGCGGCTTTATAAAGCATTTATTTTACCCCCAAATATAGTGACCTGAAAACGCCTATGATTTTGTAGTTGTCAAAAGTCACTAATAAATAAAAATCTACATTACAATCTACATATCAGAATCTACATTAATACAAATATATATGCGATTTACATTAATACAAAAAAACGAAATGTTTGATAGGAGGGCAGCAAGGGGTCAAAAACTACAAATATTAGAAGTATTTGTGATCCAACAGAGCTGTCATGTTTATCAACCGATTTTCAACGCAACTAATGGGAATCGATAGAGATTGAATTGGGGATTTTTATTTTTTAGTGACTTATATCACCAAGCCATCCAGCATGCCCAAAGCTACTAACATTGCGAATATTTTGGTAGACTTCAGTTGACCTGCGACGGTTTTTAGGGGGAGTTTGAATGGGGGAGACGATAGTGACGCGGACACTTTGGTTGAACCTATTGCCATATATGTATATATGAGTGACACAAAGTAACAATTATGAGCTTAAAGCGGGTTCACTAACCGTTAACCCGCAATTGACTGGGGGGGGGGGGCGTTAAGCCTCGCCCTACAAGAGCTTTTTTCACCTTCGCCCTACGGTGGGGGGGGGGGGGCTCACAGCCCCCTGTTAACTTCCAAACCAAGCAACTTAGAGAAATTCGGTAAGAACCAGCATGTTTCCTATCATGAGAGGAATCTAACAGTATGAGATTTTTAGGTTTCAGGTCAAGGAGTGACCTTCCAGGTCAAGTGAATGACCTGGGATTTACCACGTCCATAACAGCGATTTTGCTCTTCAGAAAACCTCAAAATTAGAAATTAATAAATGTAAATAAAAACGGCATGTTCCTAGACCAGTTTTGGCTCAGAAATACAGAAAAGGTATTTATTTGTTCGTATCTTGTCAAAAAAAAGTCAAAAAAGTTATTTTAAAAATGACGTCATCAGCTTCTTACACTTATGGAACTATCACTCAGTCAAATATGAAGATATTGTTTTGAAATTTGGTATGGGTATTGTCCAAGCTCAGTTCTCTCACATATATTCCGGTTTTTCTAACATCTTTGAAAATATTGATTTTGTTGGGATTTTTCCCAAAAATCAGTTTGTTATTTATTTTAGGGGTCAAAAACCCAAATTTGTGAAAATCTGAGATTGCCATTTTAAAGAGAATGTCATTTTGTATCTTTCTTGAATTGCGTTAGCAATTTCCTTTCAAACTCGGTTTTCTACCATTTTGCAAATATTTATCGTTTTTCAACCAACATGACGTCATCAAAACACGATTATTTCCCAAACTACTCAACTAATTTCAAATACATTTTAAAGCTTACGTAAAATTGTTGTAAACTCAGCTACCAAAAATTTCAGAAATATGCGCCGCATGTGTACAAAGTTATTCAAGAAAAACCTCAGGGCTGTCAGGCCCCCGCCCCGTAGGGCGAGGGTTAACCCGCGAGTTACTGGGGTATATTTCATAACGCGACTTACTGGGGGGGGCTATTTATTGCCCCTTCCCCCCCCCCCCTCCCCCTCCCTCGGATATCCAGAACTACTAGACCGAATGTAAAAATTCAAACCGCATTCGATAACCCTGGGAAATTTATCGAGGGAAAATTATATTGTTGACCTCGGGGTTACCGATGACGTCACAGGTTAGGTCAAGTACAAAATGTTTGACCGTGTCAAAAGGTCTCCCCGCGCAAAATAGCGATATTAAACGCATAATATGTCGATAAATCGGTATGATTCGTGAGTCCGACACTTCTAAGTACCTTTCTAATCTGTTTATGACCTTCAGTCAGGTCAAGGTCATCCGAGTTCACGAGGTCAAACTGCAGATTACGATCATTAGACGTTGTAACACATGTTTATGAGGTTGTTTTTCGTCTAGAAAGCGAAAAATAACCTTAGAACGTTGTTTGTTCTATATAATTAGAAGTAAAAAGCAAAAACGGAAATGCGTTTTAACCCGCGAGTTACTGGGGTATATTTCATAACGCGACTCACTGGGGGGGGGGGGGGCTATTTCCCCCCCCCCCCCCCCCCCCCTCAGATCTCCGGAACTACTGGACCGAATGTAAAAATTCAAACGGCATTCGTATCCCTGGGAAAGTTATCGAGGAAAACATAATATTGTTGACCTCGGGGTCACCGATGACGTCACAGGTTAGGTCAAGTACAAAATGTTTGACCGTGTCAAAAGGTCTCGATGGATGGAATTGTCGCGCAAAATTGCGAAATTAAACGCATAAGCTGTCGATAAATGGGTATGATTCGTGTGTCTGACACTTCTAAGTACCTTTCTAAGCTGTTTATAACCTTGGGTCAGGTCAAGGTCATCCGAGGTCACGAGGTCAAACTCCAGATTTTGGCCATGAAGCGTTGTAACACATGTTTATGTTTGTTTTCGTCTAGAACGCGTAAAATGACCTTAGAACATTGTTTGTTCCATATAAATAGAATTAAAAAGACAAAATGGAAATGCGTTTTTTATGCATAGTAATGCTGTGAGAGGTGGTCGATTTTTGTCATTTAAAAGGTCATAACTCAGTCATTTTCGAAGATATCGACTTCAAATTTGGTACACATATTCACCGCACACGTCGCGATCACATATATTTCGGTTTTTGGATAATTCTGATTTTTTCTTGAAAATTGTGTTTAAAAAAAATGTATTTTGATTTCTCAAAATTTTGAATAAAAAACTAAAAAATCTGAGATAGCAGTTTGATTGCCCGGGCTATTGTCAGTAATTTTCTTTACGACAATTGAGTTTATCTTAAAACATCGTACCTTTGACATCGTTTTCCCGCAAACTATTATTTTGCAACAAAAACCGAAGAACATGACGTCACTCTTGACATCATTCCCGGTTGACCTATCATAATCTCATATTTTTCCTTTTGCCAACATGTGTAGAATTGATGTGAGAGAAGATACTACAAGTTTGGTGACCATACCTGTGTTCGTTTATACGTTATTGCAAAATAACGGGACGGGGGGGCAAAAAATTAGCCCCCCCCCAGTAACTCGCGGGTTAACGCCCGGAATATCGAAAATGTTAAATCGAAACGTTGTAGATAAGGCTTATAGCTATCTGTTCCAGATGTCGGATTTAAAATATGTACCATAGGTTACGAGTCAGCCTCGTCTGAAAAACATCGATTTAACATGGGAACCCTAAGGTGTAGTAGGTTTTTAACGCCCAAACGCCCGTGTGCTGCCAACTGTTCCTGGTTGGGACTGGGTCTGGCGGCCGCTGGCCAACGGGCATGTGGTGGCCTCGAGCTGCCCAACGGGAGTGGTGACCGTCTGCATGGCGTGGGCTCTCCTTGCAGCTTCGCGCTGCGGGGAAGGGCCTGTTCATGGGCGGTTGCCCGGTCGGCGTCCATTTTGACCCCCTTTACCCCTTCTTCTTCATCCCATGGCTGTGCAATGGTCCAAGTAGACCGAAACGGCCTTATCCTAACCAAACCTAAAAAAAACGGCCGTTTTAACCGCGGCACAGCGTGGCCTAATGAGGCTGAACCAGTGATTAGCGAATTAAACAGGCGGTCTCGCATACGATTAACGGAAACGACCGTGACGCCTAACTTCGCCATACTTCTCCATGAATCACGCGTATTCGCGTGATTCATGGAGCAAATGATGGGAAATATCCGAATTGTGGTCGCATTTTGTACATATAGATTTAACCAATGCGGTAATATTCGCCCGCGTGCTAGCTAATAGCTATGCACATACAATCTCCGGACTCAGAAAAGGCGTAATCGGATGCGTATTAAGCATTGGTGAAGCTGGAATGGATTCTCATTTGGAGACGCTGGAATGGATTCTCATTTGGAGACGCTGGAATGGATTCTCATTTGGAGACGCTGGAATGGATTCTCATTTGGAGACGCTGAATGGATCATTTGGAGACGCTGGATACCGAAATAGTGTCTCAAACTTTGACCGAAAGAATATCAGAAAGGTTCTCGTTTATACGGGGGCTCTGGTAATTCCCCCCCCCCCCTCCCCCAACATCCAAAAGTTCTCCATTGATAGGGTTGTGAAATCGTAGTTCGAGAACCTTTAAGAAGGGTTATCAGACGAGAAGGACCAGACATGTGGTGGTCGAGCGAGCGCTGGTGAGGCTCTCGAAGACCAGTCAAAGTTGTCATTGTTTTTCAGTGTGTCTATTGTGGAACTTCGCTCGCGCATGCCGTGCTTGCTCACACTGTGTCTAATAATATCCCCATCCGCTGTGAATCCGGTGTTCACAATTAAAGAAACCTTAAACACGAAGGAACGCAACTCGTTGCATATCACA
>JAXIVJ010017926.1:0-24781 GCA_036785665.1 Chirona hameri | reverse complement strand
AACGGCCAAAGATAATGGCTATCTCAGTTCAAAACCAATACAAAGGTGAAACGTTCTCCGATTGATTTTTTGCTCTGCGATCTTTTACGATTTGACTTTTGGCGTGTTTACTTTTTGACATGTTGACTTTTTACCTTTTCGGCTTTTTACCTTTTCGACTTTTTACCTTTTCGACTTTTTACCTTTCGACTTTTTATTTTTGGACTTTTATCTTCCGACTTTTTATCTGTCGACTTTTTATCTTTCGACATTTATCTATACAACTTTTTACTATTCGACTTTTAACGTGTTGACGTTTTGCCATGTTTACTTTTTATCTGTTGACTTTTATCCATACGACTTTTTACTTTTCGACTTTTAGCGTGTTGACTTTTTGCGATGTTGACTTTTACCTTTTCGACTTTTTATCTTTCGACTTTTAGCGATGTCATCATTTTACGTCCATCGAAATCGACCAAACGGTTCTCGAGATCTCGGGGAGGGGGGGGGGGCAGAATCTCCCCCCCCCCGCCCCGCAGGTTAACGTCATTTTGGCTGCCCGCAGGGAATAGGGGTAAGAGGACTTGTAATATGTTGGATTTCAATCCCTAGCACTATATTTCGCATTATATTGATCATTAGGTGTGAGTTGCACATTATGCTTTATTCTGTACATATATTTGCCTGTTTACTCATACAATATTCCCCTTTTTGCCCTAATTTCCTATAGCTGATTGAAATCAGCTTGGACTAGTTTGGAATGGATTTGTTTTAGAAATCTGTTATTGAGTCGGATTGAATGTAGGTCCCGGTTGGATGACTTGATTGAATCTGACCAATCTGGATTATTAATTTCATTAGCTGGTATTTTTCTTCTTTCGGGTTGAATATTCTTGACACGATATTCTGTAATATAGGGGCTGTTCCAGGGTCCTCGACCGGATTAGGTTGAGGCTTGATTTGCTCCACCTGTCGTTCCCGCGCCTCAACTAAAAACGGTTGAGCCCCCACCAACCTCAACAGGTTGAGCAAAACCTCCACCGATCGCCGAGCGGGTGAGACTGGTGGAGGAAAGTTAACGTTATGTGACGACAGTTCTGGCGCACTGTTGCGCATTAGTGGCGCGCTCTCCATGCTGTTTACATTGGAAATCTCCACCGCCTGTTCCCGTGCTCCACTCCACCGCGCTTAAACCGGCGGGATCAAAATCTCTTCCGGTTGAGGGCGCTGGAACATGGCCTCATATTCGATGTTACAGAATATGAATTTCTGCACCTTCTGCAATATCGACCACTTATCCTTCTCGGCGATGAAAATAGTATTGTCTTAATCAAGAAATAAGTAATGATGTAATAAATGTACGTCTATTCAGGATGTTTTTAACATACTTGGTGTTTGTCGATTATACTCATTCGATCATCTGCAATTTCTGAGGATGGTTATTTGTACCATTCCCCGAAACAATGTCCAAGTAATGGTTCATTTCGTTTTGTAGGTAAATTTAAGAATGTGTGTGATGACAAATGGACTGTTAAATGAGAGTATAATGCATAAGGACTGTAAATCAGATGAGCCTTTCCCGATGAATTAAATAAGCATACATATTGATAGAATAAGTGTAACCTAACTGGGTTTGAAAAAAAAATCACCACCAAACCATGTTTGTTCGTTGGGAACTCACTCGTGCATATATGATCATCTTTGAATTCGTGCAACGTAGATGGCTCACTCTGGAGAGTAGATAAGATTGTTTGTGTCTAGAGAGATGTGATAAGATTGTTTATCTTTATTGACAAGGGACATTCACACAATAAATACAGCACATCACATAGATTGTTCATACACACATGCTGTGGTGTGAAGGCTTAGTTGCCGTAGGCGGGCTTGTAGGTGGGCTTGTAGCTGGGCTGGTGATAGGCGGGCTTGTAGCTGGGCTGGTGAGAGGCGGGCTTGTAGCTGGGCTTGTGCTCATCGTACCTGGCCTCACCCTCGTAGCTGACGTCAGCAATGGTGCCAGAGTAGGCGTCGTCCACACGGTAGGTCACCGTCTGGGTACGGCCGTCGGGCAGCACAACAGAGTAAGATCCCTGGGTGGCGTAGCCGTCACGCGCCTCCTGGGCGTTGAACTGAGGCTCGTAGTCTCCGTATCCGTGGACGTCGTAGTTGAAGTCGTACTTGGCCGGCTCGTCATAGCTCTGCTGGTGAGCCGGGGCCTTGTAGGCCGGCTGGGGGTGGTAGGCCGGCTGGGGGTGGTAGGCAGGCCTGCGGCTGTAGGGCGCGTTGTCGGCGGCGGCAACGGCCATCAGGGCGGCGACCACGAAGAACTGAAATTACAAGAGCTGGTTAGGGACGTCCATGGATATTCTATCACATTCCGTTAAAGGAGAAAAGAATACTTTGTGACGTTTAAAGGACAATGAACGTTCCTAGAGTTTCTGAGATTGTACCAGTTGCATTATGAGTTTTATTATGTACACGAAACTCGATCGGTCAGCGAAGGTTTTATAATCTTTCTTTTGACGTTAGTATACCAATATGTGACGCCCCGTTTGAACATTGACAAGTAGACACGTTCCAATCTAAAATTGTAATCCAACCCAAAAGTAAATACACAAAGGAGATAACTGAAAAAAGGACAAAATGGGGACTGTTTTCCCCCAGTAGTGCTCGTTTTAAGAACAGCCGGTGACAGTGGTTGCTAGCTTAAGAATATAGTCGCACGACTTTCACCTAGGCAGTCACTATGCACGGCTTCGTCACTCAATTTGTCTGCACTTACCTTCATGCTGTAGCTGTGGTGGAGCTGTGTGATCAACTGATGCCGACCTGCAGACGACAGCGGCTTTATACGGCCGCAGAGCCGGGCCGTGACCTTGACATCGGTGGATAGAAGGGCGTGGTCAACGCCGACACGCCGCCCGACAGTCATATTATATTCGCACTGCAGGACCAGATTGAAGGAAAGTAGTCTTAGGACTAAAGGGCTCTTGAATATAAGATAAAATGTTATGTGCCTTCAACTAACGGTGATTACCTTCTGATGTAGATCATTATCGGTAAGCCTGGTATTAATAAGGGGCGTTATCCGCCCCTTATTGTCGCCAAATATCCTCAGCGGTCAGCGCCCCCTCCCCCCAAAGAATGGCCCTTATTTTTAACCTCATCAGCGATGAAGCGTTTTGTTACTAAATAAATAGCACAGTTAAGTAATTTCAGACGTACGAAACACAAAAAATTGACGCTGCCAGATTCCAGATTATCTTATGATGGTCAGAATGATTTATCCCACAAGCCAGCTTCATTTACATGGCATCACTATATATTTATATATATATATATATATATATATATATATATATATATATATATATATATATATATATATATATATATATATATATATATATATATATATATATATATATATATATTTATATATATTTATGTATATTTATATATATATATATATATATATATATATATATATATATATATATATATATGTATATATATATATATATATATATATATATATATATATATATATATATATATATATATATATATGTATATTTATATATATATATATATTTATATATATATATATATATATATATATATATATATATATATATATATTTGTATATATATATATATATATATATATATATATATATATATGTATATATATAGATAGATAGATAGATAGATAGATAGATAGATAGATAGATAGATAGATAGATAGATAGATAGATAGATAGATAGATAGATAGATAGATAGATAGATAGATAGATAGATAGATAGATAGATAGATAGATAGATAGATAGATAGATAGATAGATAGATAGATAGATAGATAGATAGATAGATAGATAGATAGATAGATAGATAGATAGATAAATAAATAGATAGATAGATAGATAGATAGATAGATAGATAGATAGATAGATAGATAGATAGATAGATAGATAGATAGATAGATAGATAGATTGATAGGTAGATAGATAGATAGATAGATAGATAGATAGATAGATAGATAGATAGATAGATAGATAGATAGATATATATATATATATATATATATATATATATATATATATATATATATATATATATATATATATATATATATATATATAGATATAATATCTGTATCTGTATCTGTTTCTGTGTGTGCGTGTATGTGTATATGTATATGTATATGTATATGTATATGTATATATATATATATATATATATATATATATATATATATATATATATATATATATATATATATATATATATATATATATATATATTATTCTTATAACTTAGGTACTTATAACTTAATCATTTGTTTTACATTCAGACGTCGGCATGACAATTAAAGTAAAATAAAAACAACAAAATTTCCTTATGTATTATATGTAGGTATCTAATGATGGGGAAAATTACCTTAGTATTTTCGACATTTCAATAACGGCCAAAGATAATGGCTATCTCAGTTCAAAACCAATACAAAGGTGAAACGTTCTCCGATTGACTTTTAGCTCTGCGATCTTTTACGATTTGACTTTTGGCGTGTTTACTTTTTGACATGTTGACTTTTTACCTTTTCGGCTTTTTACCTTTTCGACTTTTTACCTTTTCGACTTTTTACCTTTCGACTTTTTATTTTTGGACTTTTATCTTCCGACTTTTTATCTGTCGACTTTTTATCTTTCGACATTTATCTATACGACTTTTTACTATTCGACTTTTAGCGTGTTGATGTTTTGCCATGTTTACTTGTTATCTGTTGACTTTTATGCATACGACTTTTTACTTTTCGACTTTTAGCGTGTTGACTTTTTGCGATGTTGACTTTTTACCTTTTCGACTTTTTATCTTCCGACTTTTAGCGATGTCATCATTTTACGTCCATCGAAATCGCCCGAACGGTTCTCGAGATCTCTGGGGGGGGGGGCAGAATCTCCCCCCCCCCCCCCCCCGCCGCGCAGGTTAACGTCATTTTGGCTGCCCGCAGGGAATAGGGTTAAGAGGACTTGGAATATGTTAGATTTCAATCCCTAGCACTATATTTCGCATTATATTGATCATTAGGTGTGAGTTGCACATTGTGCTTTATTCTTTACATATATTTGCCTGTTTACTCATACAATATTCCCCTTTTTGCCCTAATTTCCTATAGCTGATTGAAACCAGCTTGGACTAGTTTGGAATGGATTTGTTTTAGGAATCTGTTATTGAGTCGGATTGAAAGTAGGTCCCGGTTGGATGACTTGATTGAATCTGACCAATCTGGATTATTAATTTCATTAGCTGGTATTTTTCTTCTTTCGGGTTGAATATTCTTGACACGATATTCTGTAATATAGGGGCTGTTCCAGGGTCCTCGACCGGATTAGGTTGAGGCTTGATTTGCTCCACCTGTCGTTCCCGCGCCTCAACTAAAAACGGTTGAGCCTCCACCAACCTCAACAGGTTGAGCAAAACCTCCACCGATCGCCGAGCGGGTGAGACTGGTGGAGGAAAGTTAACGTTATGTGACGACAGTTCTGGCGCACTGTTGCGCATTAGTGGCGCACTGTCCATGCTGTTTACATTGGAAATCTCCACCGCCTGTTCCCGTGCTCCACTCCACCGCGCCTAAACCGGCGGGATCAAAATCTCTTCCGGTTCAGGGCGCTGGAACATCGCCCCATATTCGATGTTACAGAATATGAATTTCTGCACCTTCTGCAATATCGACCACTTATCCTTCTCGGCGATGAAAATAGTATTGTCTTAATGAAGAAATAAGTAATGATGTAATAAATGTACGTCTATTCAGGATGTTTTTAACATACTTGGTGTTTGTCGATTATACTCATTCGATCATCTGCAATTTCTGAGGATGGTTATTTGTACCATTCCCCGAAACAATGTTCAAGTAATGGTTCATTTCGTTTTATAGGCAAATTTAAGAATGTGTGTGATGACAAATGGACTGTTAAATGAGAGTATAATGCATAAGGACTGTAATTCAGACGAGCCTTTCCCGATGAATTAAATAAGCATACATATTGATAGAATAAGTGTAACCTAACTGGGTTAAAAAAAATAACCACCAAACCATGTTTCTTCGATCGGAACCCACCCGTGCATATATGATCATCTTTGAATTCGTGCAACGTAGATGGCTCACTCTGGAGAGTAATAGATGTGATAATATTGTTTATATTTATTGACAAGGGACATATTCACACAATAAATACAGCACATCACATAGATTGTTCATACACATATGCTGTGGTATGAAGGCTTAGTTGCCGTAGGCAGGCTTGTAGGTGGGCTTGTAGCTGGGCTGGGGGTAGGCGGGCTTGTAGCTGGGCTTGTAGTTGGGCTTGTACTCATTGTACCTGGCCTCACCCTCGTAGCTGACGTCAGCAATGGTGCCAGAGTAGGCGTCGTCCACACGGTAGGTCACCGTCTGGGTACGGCCGTCGGGCAGCACAACAGAGTAAGATCCCTGGGTGGCGTAGCCGTCACGCGCCTCCTGGGCGTTGAACTGAGGCTCGTAGTCTCCGTATCCGTGGACGTCGTAGTTGAAGTCGTACTTGGCCGGCTCGTCATAGCTCTGCTGGTGAGCCGGGGCCTTGTAGGCCGGCTGGTGGTGGGCAGGCCTGTAGGTGGGCTTGTAGGCCGGGGCCGGAGCGGTGTAGGGCGCGTTGTCGGCGGCGACAACGGCCAGCAGGGCGGCAACCACGAAAAACTGAAAAGGACGATGGCTCTTGTGAACCCTGTGTCTAGTGAAGTATGCAGTTGCAAAATAGTTTTCGTGGTACAAAATGCTACGTGGTATAAAAAAATTAAAAAAATCGTGGTATAAAATTTTACTTAAAATAACTAGAAGACGACGAAATGTAAGCGATATTTTTGCATCCCAAATCATTTACAAGGAAGATGCGGCCGTTTTTTAAAGCTGAGATGTATGCAAGGGATTTAAAAACACTATTTTAATGTTCGAAAACATTCTAATGGAACTTGTTTGGTTATCCATTGATTTATTGTATAAACCTTGTGAGCAATTTTCGTTTCTTTCTCTAGTTTCTCCTTGTAGTAACAGCTGTTAGACTGCTGCAGCTGCTAGACTCTGCACTACACTTACCTTCATGTTGTAGCTGTAGTGGAGCTGTGTGATCAACTGATGCCGACCTGCAGACGACAGCGGCTTTATACGGCCGCAGAGCCGGGCCGTGACCTAGCCAGCGGCGCACCCGCACAATCGGGCGTGGCTAGCTCGACACGGGTTCGCTCTGCCGGTCATATCCAGACTATAGGTAGTATCAGATAATCCTAAATAACCCATATTACAGCTTCAAGCAGCTGTCGTTCACCTCGACTGCTGCAAAAATGCATGGCCTTGTTCCTGTTAATAAAAAAAGTAATAAGGCATTGAATATATCGGGATGTACTTAATACTATTCGATCCGACTCAGTTTTATCCATTCCCTGCACGATTAGTCTATGCGAATACTTTTACAAGTGGCTTCGTTTGCATTTGTGTACCAATGCTGCATAGATTGTCCATTTTACCTACGATATGTGTCCCGCATTAAATGACCCTTTTTAGTTTCGTTCATTTCGATTCATCTTCGAAGTGAATAACCACTCTCCAGCGGTTCTTTGGTCAATGAATTGAATTATGTGGACTCGCATTTATATCAAGTTTGTTGTACTTCATTGTATATAAATAATACCGTAACCTAGCAAGTGTCCGGTGACAGTATATTTGACTCCTCTTTTATTTCTATTTTTAGATCTAGTTTGTTACTTTACGGCTAGTTAATACGTTTTAGAAAATCATTTCACCACGATCTTACGATCTGGGTGGTATTCCTTGAAATATTTGATAGGAATCATATCGGTTGACAAAGTATGCTCACAGTAGGTTGGTCAGTGATTTGATTCGGACATTGCAAAATGCATGTTCAAGTTTTAGTGTGTATGCTCCCCTCGACGCACTTAAGTTATTCGTGTAATGTCAAACCATGTGTTTTGCTATTGTATTTGTTTCCATGTATTTACAATTGCGTTATTATGCGTTATGCGTTATTATTACGTTTATAGGTATATGCTGATAACATTAATACATGTTTATTAACATATGTATGTGTTTGTTATTAACATATGTATATGTTTATTTTATCTTTATTAACATATTAATATATGTAAACATTTCTTTTACATTTTCTTAATTTAATGTTGTAGCTGGAACGCATTTTGTTTATGTTAACCCGCGCCGTGCCGGTGCTCGGCGCGGCGCCACTTTCGCGGTGTCGGGGTGGGGGCGTAGACACCCCTCTAACTCGAAAACTAAAAGGGCTAGACAGACGTAGAAAAAAGCGTTCGAAAGCCCTCGACAAGCAGATTCGAAAGTACTCTATATGTTTCCATAAAGCCAAAATTGAAGTCACCAGAGGTCATCAAAGGTCAAATTTTTCAATTTTAGGACTTCACTCCAGACACCCCCAGATATCACAGGAACTATGATAGCTAAGAACAAACGGAAAACAGCAATGGAAAGCTCTTGCAAAATGCAATCGCCAAAGTGTCCTCAGATTTTAGCTCAGATCAATAGTTTGGGCTGCAGTGCTCAACAAATGGCTAAAAGTTTTTTTTTACAAACCAGTTTCTCACTAATAGCTTTTTACCTAATAACGACAAGGCAATACTTTTTATGTCATCGTGTTTCTCTCGTCAAGGCGCTTTGACTCATTAATTTTGACCAGGTTAGGTCAACTACAAAATTTGTCCTCAGGTCAAGGTCAAGTGGTGACCCAAGTAGGTCATGTTGCATATGGGAAGACGTGCCTCGACGACACAAACACATTGGTGTTGGTTTCACTTCTTGTTCGTCATTATGTCGAGAGTTATTGATATACAACTGTTGGTGACCTCGGATGACCTCGGCTGACCCTAGAGGGGTCACGGAACAAAAATGGCACCTAGTTTATCAAGAATGGCTTATAGTAACATGATATAGAAGGAATTATACTGATATCTTGCGTATCCTTGGAATAGGAAGCATTTGAATATTTCCCCATTGACTTATAATGGGGAGGTCACGAAATTGGCCCGACCTTAGGTCGCTGATATAAAAAAAATCAAAGATATACGAATTGTAGATATAGATGACGTTATGAAATCCTGTAAGTAGAAATCCGATCATCCAAAAACTGTCACTGTGGTACGACCACAAGTTTTTTTAGGTGGGGTCATGTGACCTGGTCTGGTGACCTGACCTGAGATGACCCGAGGTATTTTTGTTACATAATGTGGACAATTGATACCTGAACAGCTGTGCCAAAAACGGCGGCGCGCAGCGCCGCCGTTTTTCCGCTATCCTCGAAAAACCTGAAAGGGGGGGGGGGGAGTCTAAACACCCCCGGCACGGCGCGGGTTAAAGTAAAAGGTGTTTACCTCCGCAAAAGCCAATTCATTTTATTATTTAAAAAAAGACTCAACCAATTGCTCTTGGATTGTATTATACTAGCCGTTTTCACCAACGATTATTACGCTGAAAAGATTCTGAAACATTTCTGATAAGTTTTCAAAAGTTTTGATATACAAGTCGTAGTATATTATACATTCCAAGAAATATATGACTGATTTAGGCGATATTATCACTATTCAATAGTTATGGAAACATGTATTGAGCTCATAACAAGTTTATGATTCAAAATTCACCGTTTTTAGAACATATGCGTCAGGAGTCCACGCGTTCAGTTTAGCATACCGTCATACTAGTTACTAAATCTGGCAACGTCATGGATCACAGGTCTGACTGCGCATGCGCAGTGATGTGCCACCATCGATTCGCCGCCGCTTCCGACCCGCGTGTGCACATGGACAAAGCCAAGCTGCACAGCCCGGCCGCCGGTTTGAGCTGCGGGAGGCGATTCTATTGCGTCCAATAGCGTCACACGCCACATAATCTTTCTGAATCATTCTGAAGTCTTGAAAGTTTCAGTCGGTGGAGATCTGGCATCACAACTGACCTATCATTACTTATCTTGCTAATTATCACCGAACCGCAATTTTGTCAACATTTTATATTCTTACCAACATATTACAAAATTCTGAGGGACATTTCTAGCCAGAAATTGCATGTAAAAGTTGTGTAGTTAAGGATTGGATCGTCGAAACTTTTCAAAACATTTTACAAAGTTTTAAAAAGTTTCGCACAATAAACCTTCGCGTAAACGGCTACTATCATGATCTCCGCGTCCTATATAAACCTTTTTAGATGAGTGCCCAGATCATCTGCACGATAATTACTCTCCCTGTAGTATACCCTCTAATATGTAATGAAAGATTGTCACTCGAAGCATTTTGACATTTGACCTCATTCAGCTTGCATTGATAAAATGTTGTCTTGCTTCTGGGTGTTATTGAGAATGGTGATTGTTTTATGTTTAAGTATGTGTACATTGTTATCCAAATATGATAATTTCTTTCTCATTTGTTCGAGGATGAGTTGATGATGAAGCGGATTAAGATGAAGGTAGTATGAAGTCCTGTCACGTCATGCGAAAAAAATGAAAACTTTTGGCATGGGGTCCCATTACATCCCAATGTAATTAAGTGCTTAAGATCTCGCCACCATCGTACCCGTCGATATTCTTTAGTTGAGTTGTGATACCTGTGTATCCGGGATTCAGATCCAAGTGAATGGATCCCGAAATCCATCTTTCGGATCCACACACACACACCTCTGCTGGGAATATTTAATGTTGATTTGGTAGTACTATTTTGAGCGGTACTTACAATTACAATATACATTATACTATGCGTGTTGTGTGTGTACTTTGAACGTCTGCTTGTTTTGTTTTCACTACCGACACCCAGTGAAATAAAATGTCCACACTGTTTCGACGGCAGATGTCCTTTCCGCGCTTGCCTCCTTCAAAGTTGTGATAAGTTGCATGGCTTGTATTGTTCATGTTTAACAGGCACACGATAAATACAATTTGATCTCAAATGCACACAGATGTACATACAAACACACACATTTCCACATGTACTCAGCGTCGATGTCAGGTAATGATAGGCAATCAAGCGGTCAGTTCTTTACTGGTAAGAAGGCTTGTAGGTGGGCTTGTAGCTAGCCTGGGGGTAGGCGGGCTTGTAGCTGGGCTTGTAGCTGGGCTTGTGCTCATCGTACCTGGCCTCACCCTCGTAGGTGACGTCAGCAATGGTGCCAGAGTAGGCGTCGTCCACACGGTAGGTCACCGTCTGGGTACGGCCGTCGGGCAGCACAACAGAGTAAGATCCCTGGGTGGCGTAGCCGTCACGTGCCTCCTGGGCGTTGAACTGAGGCTCGTAGTCTCCGTATCCGTGCACGTCGTAGTTGAAGTCGTACTTGGCCGGCTCGTCATAGCTCTGCTGGTGAGCCGGGGCCTTGTAGGCCGGCTGGGGGTGGTAGGCCGGCTGGGGGTGGTAGGCAGGCCTGGGGCTGTAGGGCGCGTTGTCGGCGGCGGCAACGGCCAGCAGGGCGGCGACCACGAAGAACTGAAACATTTGATATGGTCATTAGTAGTCACTTGCGCTCATGAACGATGATCCTATGTTAATTGACTTAAAAAAATATCGAAGGATATCTTAGCTGATTTTGGTTGCATTATAAATTCTAAGCAGGTCTTTTTACATAATAATGCTCATTTTGTAAATTGAAATACCTCAACCACGTACTTCAATTGTTATTAAACGGTCATATTCAATTAAGGCCAGAAGTATACACTAAACGGACTGCACAGTTTGTATTTGTGTTATACGGTATTAACTGAAAGGTGCTTGATGTATAAAGAGTCACGAATAACACACATGAAGTTACAGGTTTAATCGGGCGGTAATAGTTGAATCGCGGTCACTGTTCGCTTTCGCTTAGCCTTTGACCGTCTGCACTACACCTACCTTCATGCTGTAGCTGTGGTGGAGCTGTGTGATCAACTGATGCCGACCTGCAGACGACAGCGGCTTTATACGGCCGCAGAGCCGGGCCGTGACCTAGCCAGCGGCGTAGAGGCGGGCGTGGCCAACGCCGACCCACTGCGCGACGCCAATATTATATTCGATAGCAAACCCGTGTGTGAGAAAGTGTCCTTGGAGCTCGTGCCTTGATTCTTAACGTATAATTTGGAGTTAAAATGGATATAAATGTTAACTTCTGTAATGTCTGTAGGATTTCTCAAATATTTACGATTAACGTTCGATTTCTAAGAGAAACTAGTTATCCCCTGTTAATGAAGTTCATAATCCCCTGTTTATGAAGTTCATAATCCCCTGTTTATGAAGTTCATAATCCCCTGTTTATGAAGTTCATAATCCCCTGGTTATGTAGTTCATAATCCCCTGTTTATGAAGTTCATAATCCCCTGTTTATGTAGTTCATAATCCCCTGGTTATGTAGTTCATAATCCCCTGTTTATGAAGTTCATAATCCCCTGTTTATGAAGTTAATAATCCCCTGTTTATGAAGTTCATAATCCCCTGTTTATGAAGTTCATAATCCCCTGGTTATGTAGTTCATAATCCCCTGTTTATGAAGTTCATAATCCCCTGTTTATGAAGTTCATAATCCCCTGGTTATGTAGTTCATAATCCCCTGTTTATGAAGTTCATAATCCCCTGTTTATGAAGTTCATAATCCCCTGTTTATGAAGTTCATAATCCCCTGTTTATGAAGTTCATAATCCCCTGTTTATGAAGTTCATAATCCCCTGGTTATGTAGTTCATAATCCCCTGTTTATGAAGTTCATAATCCCCTGTTTATGTAGTTAATAATCCCCTGTTTATGAAGTTCATAATCCCCTGTTTATGAAGTTCATAATCCCCTGTTTATGAAGTTCATAATCCCCTGTTTATGAAGTTCATAATCCCCTGTTTATGAAGTTTATAATCCCCTGTTTATGAAGTTCATAATCCCCTGTTTATGAAGTTCATAATCCCCTGTTTATGAAGTTCATAATCCCCTGTTTATGAAGTTTATAATCCCCTGTTTATGAAGTTCATAATCCCCTGTTTATGAAGTTCATAATCCCCTGTTTATGTAGTTCATTAACCTACTGCGCAATAATTTAGGGAAGATTTGCCTAGTAAAATATCGAAGATGTTTAAATTCGAAGAATCCACGAATACCAGGCAGGCAAAACATTTCTTCATTCCAACAGCCTTACGAAATTGCAGATTGTTTGCATTGTCATGTAATGCGCCAAGAATTTGGAAAACTGTTATTGGTTTGATGTTTAAAAACATAAATAACGTTCCGAGAAACAAAGTCGCATTAAAAAAAGCAAGTAAGGAAATACTTTTTTGAAGAGTATCGCAGAATGCGATCATATAAATGAACTTAGGAAAGCCATCTGCAATTTATTGAGTGATCATGCATCATTGCCTCATCTTTGCTTTGTACCGTATGTTACTTTCTTCTCTTTGCGGACCTTTATAATCAGTTTACAGTTTTTCGTTCTCCGATTTTGTAGTTATCTTCGTCAATGGATCAACTGGGGCTCCGGGTGAATGTATATATTGTACATATTATTTATGAAAAGTGGTTAGTGTCCCTTAACACCCAACTAGAGTATAAGCCCCGGGACCCCTGCGGGCGTTACTAGCCTCGCTATCTGTCCGCAGGGATTCCGGGGTAGAAGGCTACTAACAAACGGTGGTGGGTTTGCAGAAGAAAAAGTATAGCAGGGAGTGGTGTGACCCAAATTGATTGCTGCCTCAATTACTTTTTCAGAATTGTTGTATTTAACGTAAAGCGGTCACATGGGAAAGCGATGGACAGTGGACACTCCTGCCTACCTATTAATGGGTGGGGCACAAAAAAAAACTTAAAAAAAACATTTCATTGTTCACTTCTACTGGTAAATAATACATTAATTTTTTGGACTAATCTTGAAGAAATATGTTAAGCACGTGGCTCAGCTACCTGTATAAAACATGCAAACTTGGATATTTTCGGAAATGTGTCAGAAATATGCACCATTCTACAGCATCATTATTGTATCACCTTATCGTCTTTCCATCCTGAATATTATTATCTAGTTTAGTTTTTAGTTTTCTCAGTCTCCGTAAAACCCGCTAAAGGTAAGTGTTTTCACATCGTTTTCAGTTGATTCCTTGACCAAGATAACTAAAAAAATCGGTCCGCCCCGGTAGCTCAGTGGGAGAGCGCTGGACTTCTAACCTATCCCGGTAGTGGCAGCCCGGGTTCGAGTCGCTTCGGCGCTCGCTATTTGCTCCTGACTGGGATGGCCTGAGGCCGGTGGCAGCGGTCGCACTCAAGGTCAGGCGATGTCAGTGAGCGGGGCGGACCGTGTCCAGGTATGTCGGGCACGTAAAACTTTCGTCTCTAAATTCTGCCGGTCAACAGGAATTGCGCGATCGGGTGGTGAGGTCAGGACCTGCGCAACAAGCTCTGCTTAGCGTGGGTCCTGATCTCGGAAATCCATCCACACAAAACATTCGGACTAAATGTATTTTTAAAAAAAAGTAAAAAAAAGTTTTTTTTATAAACTTTTAAGTGGCATTTGTTAACGAATTTTCTTAATTGTATTTTGCTCAAATTTATTAAGGACGTTTTGGTGAGTGTCATGTTTTGTCCTTTAAGTGTGTATTACCTGTTAAATTGACCTTAAATCCTGACATATGTTAACATAGTTTCAAATGTCTGAACATTGGTAATCAGCACCGTACACCGCTGGAGGGTGTTGCTCAATCTCAGTCTCTTTTATTCATAGAGAATATGTGTTACACCACGAGCGTGTATTAATATGCAGTTAATCGACGAGGCGAAGCCGAGTCGATTAACGCATCTTATACTCGCGAGTGGTGTAATAATTTTATCCCACGCTGCTACGCTAAAAAAAATCAGCACCAGCAGTGATATATTTTTGCAATATTTTCGCATTCCTAGCTCAGCTTTTTTACTACCAGTAGTATATTGGTGTAATTTAAAACAAATTTTCCCATATTTACTAAGAATCGGTCGAAAGTTTACTAAAGCTCCACCCGAAGATTTCACAGCCGTGGATTATCAGATTGATAATCACCATATGGTGATTAAATTCCGAGTTAACTGGCGGTCGGTTAAAAAATAGCTTTAGCACGTGATTCAATGGCAAAGAGAGATATCGGCGTGGGATAACTGTTTTTTCTCGGCATTTCGAAAATGGCAACCAATCAAAAGGGGATCCAATACGACTCTCCTTGCTATGATAAACCTAGTTTGGGTAGTTCTCTTGTCCATAACCTACAGGATAGCTTAGAATCAAGATACTCTATTGTATAATTGCATTCTAGTCAGCGGGATTCAGTAACCAAGCATAATGACATTGCTATTAGAAAGCAGATTCTCGCGGTCGCTGAGCATCACTGGTGCAGTGCATATACGTACAGCTAGTAACTGCATTTCTCTTCGTTCATTATCTGTCATATGATCATGCCAACCGAAGAAAGCTGGTACTGATCATATGATCATGCTAATAGGTGTTGCACAAGTATCTCTTCACCGGGTCACCGGTCTTCCTTGCCCTAACAATAATCTTTGTTTTGTTTCAGGTATGTTCGGCTGTGTTTGGGAGCAGAACGCAGTCTCGACAGAAGGTATGTGCATAGATAACAGGAGACCATAGATAACTGGGTCTCCTGTTACCCATGGTAGGTGTTATTCGTCGCTATCGCATGTCAGCAAAGGATTCTGAAAGGGATGGGAACAAGCCACGGGATCTTTGATCCCATCCATTCTGAAAGACTAGGATTAGATTGGATCAGAAAACTTATCTTAACCCTATTCCCTGCGTGGGTAGATTCTGCCCACCCCCCTTCCCCCCGGTGGTTTTTCACTTGCCGCTTCTAAACCGTTAGGCCTATAGCTAGCGCCTAGAAACTTTGTTTTTTTTCTTCCAAAAATTGAATTGCGCGTGTTGTGACAAATTTTGAGAGATAAAAAAATCGGCCCAGCAGAGGCGGTGCCAGGCTCCTGTTTTGGGGAGGGTGTTACGAATGCGGTTTTGCGGCGCATACTTCCTTCGTGGTTTGCAGTGCAATACATGCATCAGAAACAATTGCAATGCAATATGCATCATAAATACTGGGATTGTACAATGTACATGTTGTTTGGCAGAGGAGCACTCAGGTACAAAAAATGGAAGGCGATACCCTCCCTCAAATTAGGTCCAACTTCAAATTAGTAAGATGATAAAAGCCTTACGAGCATGGTGCCCCCACGTGGTTTCTCTGGATCCGCCTATGCGCAATTTATTACATTTAACAAATTACAGAAAATAATGCCCACATGTGACGTTCATGTCGTCCCAAACAATCACGAACCGCACAAATTTGTTATCAGAAAATCCCCCCATTTCAAATCCCCTGAATACGCCTATGTTGTTTTATTTTAGCTCTTGTCTTTTGATATATTGAAGACCAGTATATTTGAAGCTCAAAAACGTTTGGGGCATGAAAATTGGTCAAACCACATGGCCGCAATGACCTTTCAAAAAACGCCCACAATTTTCGTATTTTTTGGCCCCTGGCCCCCTATTTTTGAACAAAAAGGAAATTTTGGAGTCAAAAAAGAAAGATTGTATTGTATTTAACGACTTCGGGCCATCCACACACATTGTGGCTATTCCTAGCCCGGCGTCACGAGACATAAAACAGTAGGTACATGGGGAAACAGGGAGGTGACATTCATACTCAGATACATACCGGATAAAACAATGGTGCACGGCTTACAAAACTATACTACTCTTCTCTCATGACGGATCGAAATCGAGGATCTTCTCATGACGAATCGAATGGCGTTTTCCCCATCGAAATCGACCGAGCGGTTCTCGAGATCTCTGGGGGGAGGGGGTGTGTGTGTGCAGAATCTGCCGCCCCCCCCCCCCCCCCCCGCAGGTTAACGTCATTTTGGCTGCCCGCAGGGAATAGGGGTAAGAGGACTTGTAATATGTTGGATTTCAACCCCTAGCACTATATTTCGCATTATATTGATCATTAGGTGTGAGTTGCACATTATGCTTTATTCTTTACATATATTTGCCTGTTTACTCATACAATATTCCCCTTTTTGCCCTAATTTCCTATAGCTGATTGAAACCAGCTTGGACTAGTTTGGAATGGATTTGTTTTAGAAATCTGTTATTGAGTCGGATTGAAAGTAGGTCCCGGTTGGATGACTTGATTGAATCTGACCAATCTGGATTATTAATTTCATTAGCTGGTATTTTTCTTCTTTCGGGTTGAATATTCTTGACACGATATTCTGTAATATAGGGGCTGTTCCAGGGTCCTCGACCGAATTAGGTTGAGGCTTGATTTGCTCCACCTGTCGTTCCCGCGCCTCAACTAAAAACGGTTGAGCCTCCACCAACCTCAACGGGTTGAGAAAAACCTCCACCGATCGCCGAGCGGGTGAGACTGGTGGAGGAAAGTTAACGTTATGTGACGACAGTTCTGGCGCACTGTTGCGCATTAGTGTCGCGCTGTCCATGCTGTTTACATTGGAAATCTCCACCGCCTGTTCCCGTGCTCCACTCCACCGCGCTTAAACCGGCGGGATCAAAACCTCTTCCGGTTGAGGGCGGTGGAACATGGCCTCATATTCGATGTTACAGAATATGAATTTCTGCACCTTCTGCAATATCGACCACTTATCCTTCTCGGCGATGAAAATAGTATTGTCTTAATCAAGAAATAAATAATGATGTAATAAATGTACGTCTATTCAGGATTCTTTTAACATACTTGGTGTTTGTCGATTATACTCATTCGATCATCTGCAATTTCTGAGGATGGTTATTTGTACCATTCCCCGAAACAATGTCCAAGTAATGGTTCATTTCGTTTTGTAGGCAAATTTAAGAATGTGTGTTATGAAAAATGGACTGTTAAATGAGAATATAATGCATAAGGGACTGTAAATCAGGTGAGCCTTTCCAGATGAATTAAATAAGCATACATATTGATAGAATAAGTGTAACCTAACTCGGTTTTAAAAAAAAATCACCACCAAACCATGTTTCTTCGATCGGAACCCACCCGTGCATATATGTTCATCTTTGAATTCGTGTAACGTAGATGGCTCACTCTGGAGAGTAATAGATGTGATAAGATTGTTTATCTTTATTGACAAGGGACATATTCACACAATAAATACAGCACATCACATAGAGTGTTCATACACATATGCTGTGGTATGAAGGCTTAGTTGCCGTAGGCAGGCTTGTAGGTGGGCTTGTAGCTGGGCTGGTGGTAGGCGGGCTTGTAGCTGGGCTGGTGAGAGGCGGGCTTGTAGCTAGGCTTGTGCTCATCGTACCTGGCCTCACCCTCGTAGGTGACGTCAGCAATGGTGCCAGAGTAGGCGTCGTCCACACGGTAGGTCACCGTCTGGGTACGGCCGTCGGGCAGCACAACAGAGTAAGATCCCTGGGTGGCGTAGCCGTCACGCGCCTCCTGGGCGTTGAACTGAGGCTCGTAGTCTCCGTATCCGTGGACGTCGTAGTTGAAGTCGTACTTGGCCGGCTCGTCATAGCTCTGCTGGTGAGCCGGGGCCTTGTAGGCCGGCTGGTGGTGGGCAGGCCTGTAGGTGGGCTTGTAGGCCGGGGCCGGAGCGGTGTAGGGCGCGTTGTCGGCGGCGACAACGGCCAGCAGGGCGGTAACCACGAAAAACTGAAAAGGACGATGGCTCTTGTGAACCCTGTGTCTAGTGAAGTATGCAGTTGCAAAATAGTTTTCGTGGTATAAAATGCTGTCAATTTTACTTAAAATAACTAGAAGACGACGAAATGTAAGCGATATTTTTGCATCCCAAATCATTTACAAGGAAGATGCGACCGTTTTTTAAAGCTGAGATGTATGCAAGGGATTTAAAAACACTATTTTAATGTTCGAAAACATTCTAATGGAACTTGTTTGGTTATCCATTGATTTCTTGTATAAACTTTGTGAGCAATTTTCGTTGCTTTCTCTAGTTTATCCTTGTAGTAACAGCTGTTAGACTGCTGCAGCTGCTAGACTCTGCACTACACCTACCTTCATGTTGTAGCTGTGGTGGAGCTGTGTGATCAACTGATGCCGACCTGCAGACGACAGCGGCTTTATACGGCCGCAGAGCCGGGCCGTGACCTAGCCAGCGGCGCACCCGCACAATCGGGCGTGGCTAGCTCGACACGGGTCCGCTCTGCCGGTCATATCCAGACTAAAGGTCGTATCAGATAATCCTAAATAACCCATATTACAGCTTCAATCAGCTGTCGTTCACCTCGACTGCTGCAAAAATGCATGGCCTTGTTCCTGTTAATAAAAAAAGTAATAAGGCATTGAATATATCGGGATGTACTTAATACTATTCGATCCGACTCAGTTTTATCTATTCCCTGCACGATTAGTCTATGCGAATAATTTTACAAGCGGCTTCGTTTGTATTTGTGTACCAATGCTGCACATATGCTCCATATTACCTACGATATATTTCCCGCATTAAATTACCCTTTTAGTTATGTTCATTTCGATTCATCTGCAACGAGAATAACCACTCTCCAGCGGTTCTTTGGTCAATGAATTGAATTATGTGGACTCGCATTTATATCAAGTTTGTTGTACTTCATTGTATATAAATAATACCGTAACCTAGCAAGTGTCCGGTGACAGTATATTTGACTCCTCTTTTATTTCTATTTTTAGATCTAGTTTGTTACTTTACGGCTAGTTAATACGTTTTAGAAAATCATTTCACCACGATCTTACGATCTGGGTGGTATTCCTTGAAATATTTGATAGGAATCACATCGGTTGACAAAGTATGCACACAGTAGGTTGGTCAGTGATTTGATTCGGACATTGAAAAGTGCATGTTCAAGTTTTAGTGTGTATGCTCCCCTCGACGCACTTAAGTTATTCGTGTAATGTCAAACCATGTGTTTTGCTATTGTATTTGTTTCCATGTATTTACAATTGCGTTATTATGCGTTATGCGTTATTATTACGTTTATAGGTATATGCTGATAACATTAATACATGTTTATTAACATATGTATGTGTTTGTTATTAACATATGTATATGTTTATTTTATCTTTATTAACATATTAATATATGTAAACATTTCTTTTACATTTTCTTAATTTAATGTTGTAGCTGGAACGCATTTTGTTTATGTTAACCCGCGCCGTGCCGGTGCTCGGCGCGGCGCCACTTTCGCGGTGTCGGGGTGGGGGCTTAGACACCCCTCTAACTCGAAAACTAAAAGGGCTAGACAGACGTAGAAAAAAGCGTTCGAAAGCCCTCGACAAGCAGATTCGAAAGTACTCTATATGTTTCCATAAAGCCAAGATTGAAGTCACCAGAGGTCATCAAAGGTCAAATTTTTCAATTTTAGGACTTCACTCCAGACACCCCCAGATATCACAGGAACTATGATAGCTAAGAACAAACGGAAAACAGCAATGGAAAGCTCTTGCAAAATGCAATCGCCAAAGTGTCCTCAGATTTTAGCTCAGATCAATAGTTTGGGCTGCAGTGCTCAACAAATGGCTAAAAGTTTTTTTTTTACAAACCAGTTTCTCACTAATAGCCTTTTACCTAATAACGACAAGGCAATACTTTTTATGTCATCGTGTTTCTCTCGTCAAGGCGCTTTGACTCATTAATTTTGACCAGGTTAGGTCAACTACAAAATTTGTCCTCAGGTCAAGGTCAAGTGGTGACCCAAGTAGGTCATGTTGCATATGGGAAGACGTGCCTCGACGACACAAACACATTGGTGTTGGTTTCACTTCTTGTTCGTCATTATGTCGAGAGTTATTGATATACAACTGTTGGTGACCTCGGATGACCTCGGCTGACCCTATAGGGGTCACGGAACAAAAATGGCACCTAGTTTATCAAGAATGGCTTATAGTAACATGATATAGAAGGAATTATACTGATATCTTGCGTATCCTTGGAATAGGAAGCATTTGAATATTTCCCCATTGACTTATAATGGGGAGGTCACGAAATTGGCCCGACCTTAGGTCGCTGATATAAAAAAAAATCAAAGATATACGAATTGTAGATATAGATGACGTTATGAAATCCTGTAAGTAGAAATCCGATCATCCAAAAACTGTCACTGTGGTACGACCACAAGTTTTTTTAGGTGGGGTCATGTGACCTGGTCTGGTGACCTGACCTGAGATGACCCGAGGTATTTTTGTTACATAATGTGGACAATTGATACCTGAACAGCTGTGCCAAAAACGGCGGCGCGCAGCGCCGCCGTTTTTCCGCTATCCTCGAAAAACCTGAAAGGGGGGAGTCTAAACACCCCCGGCACGGCGCGGGTTAAAGTAAAAGGTGTTTACATCCGCAAAAGCCAATTCATTTTATTATTTAAAAAAAGACTCAACCAATTGCTCTTGGATTGTATTATACTAGCCGTTTTCACCAACGATTATTACGCTGAAAAGATTCTGAAACATTTCTGATAAGTTTTCAAAAGTTTTGGTATACAAGTCGTAGTATATTATACATTCCAAGAAATATATGACTGATTTAGGCGATATTATCACTATTCAATAGTTATGGAAACATGTATTGAGCTCATAACAAGTTTATGATTCAAAATTCACCGTTTTTAGAACATATGCGTCAGGAGTCCACGCGTTCAGTTTAGCATACCGTCATACTAGTTACTAAATCTGGCAACGTCATGGATCACAGGTCTGACTGCGCATGCGCAGTGATGTGCCACCATCGATTCGCCGCCGCTTCCGACCCGCGTGTGCACATGGACAAAGCCAAGCTGCACAGCCCGGCCGCCGGTTTGAGCTGCGGGAGGCGATTCTATTGCGTCCAATAGCGTCACACGCCACATAATCTTTCTGAATCATTCTGAAGTTTTGAAAGTTTCAGTCGGTGGAGATCTGGCATCACAACTGACCTATCATTACTTATCTTGCTAATTATCACCGAACCGCAATTTTGTCAACATTTTATATTCTTACCAACATATTACAAAATTCTGAGGGACATTTCTAGCCAGAAATTGCATGTAAAAGTTGTGTAGTTAAGGATTGGATCGTCGAAACTTTTCAAAACATTTTACAAAGTTTTAAAAAGTTTCGCACAATAAACCTTCGCGTAAACGGCTACTATCATGATCTCCGCGTCCTATATAAACCTTTTTAGATGAGTGCCCAGATCATCTGCACGATAATTACTCTCCCTGTAGTATACCCTCTAATATGTAATGAAAGATTGTCACTCGAAGCATTTTGACATTTGACCTCATTCAGCTTGCATTGATAAAATGTTGTCTTGCTTCTGGGTGTTATTGAGAATGGTGATTGTTTTATGTTTAAGTATGTGTACATTGTTATCCAAATATGATAATTTCTTTCTCATTTGTTCGAGGATGAGTTGATGATGAAGCGGATTAAGATGAAGGTAGTATGAAGTCCTGTCACGTCATGCGAAAAAAATGAAAACTTTTGGCATGGGGTCCCATTACATCCCAATGTAATTAAGTGCTTAAGATCTCGCCACCATCGTACCCGTCGATATTCTTTAGTTGAGTTGTGATACCTGTGTATCCGGGATTCAGATCCAAGTGAATGGATCCCGAAATCCATCTTTCGGATCCACACACACACACCTCTGCTGGGAATATTTAATGTTGATTTGGTAGTACTATTTTGAGCGGTACTTACAATTACAATATACATTATACTATGCGTGTTGTGTGTGTACTTTGAACGTCTGCTTGTTTTGTTTTCACTACCGACACCCAGTGAAATAAAATGTCCACACTGTTTCGACGGCAGATGTCCTTTCCGCGCTTGCCTCCTTCAAAGTTGTGATAAGTTGCATGGCTTGTATTGTTCATGTTTAACAGGCACACGATAAATACAATTTGATCTCAAATGCACACAGATGTACATACAAACACACACATTTCCACATGTACTCAGCGTCGATGTCAGGTAATGATAGGCAATCAAGCGGTCAGTTCTTTACTGGTAAGAAGGCTTGTAGGTGGGCTTGTAGCTAGCCTGGGGGTAGGCGGGCTTGTAGCTGGGCTTGTAGCTGGGCTTGTGCTCATCGTACCTGGCCTCACCCTCGTAGGTGACGTCAGCAATGGTGCCAGAGTAGGCGTCGTCCACACGGTAGGTCACCGTCTGGGTACGGCCGTCGGGCAGCACAACAGAGTAAGATCCCTGGGTGGCGTAGCCGTCACGTGCCTCCTGGGCGTTGAACTGAGGCTCGTAGTCTCCGTATCCGTGTACGTCGTAGTTGAAGTCGTACTTGGCCGGCTCGTCATAGCTCTGCTGGTGAGCCGGGGCCTTGTAGGCCGGCTGGGGGTGGTAGGCAGGCCTGGGGCTGTAGGGCGCGTTGTCGGCGGCGGCAACGGCCAGCAGGGCGGCGACCACGAAGAACTGAAACATTTGATATGGTCATTAGTAGTCACTTGCGCTCATGAACGATGATCCTATGTTAATTGACTTAAAAAAATATCGAAGGATATCTTAGCTGATTTTGGTTGCATTATAAATTCTAAGCAGGTCTTTTTACATAATAATGCTCATTTTGTAAATTGAAATACCTCAACCACGTACTTCAATTGTTATTAAACGGTCATATTCAATTAAGGCCAGAAGTATACACTAAACGGACTGCACAGTTTGTATTTGTGTTATACGGTATTAACTGAAAGGTGCTTGATGTATAAAGAGTCACGAATAACACACATGAAGTTACAGGTTTAATCGGGCGGTAATAGTTGAATCGCGGTCACTGTTCGCTTTCGCTTAGCCTTTGACCGTCTGCACTGCACCTACCTTCATGTTGTAGCTGTGGTGGAGCTGTGTGATCAACTGATGCCGACCTGCAGACGACAGCGGCTTTATACGGCCGCAGAGCCGGGCCGTGACCTAGCCAGCGGCGTAGAGGCGGGCGTGGCCAACGCCGACCCACTGCGCGACGCCAATATTATATTCGATAGCAAACCCGTGTGTGAGAAAGTGTCCTTGGAGCTCGTGCCTTGATTCTTAACGTATAATTTGGAGTTAAAATGGATATAAATGTTAACTTCTGTAATGTCTGTAGGATTTCTCAAATATTTACGATTAACGTTCGATTTCTAAGAGAAACTAGTTATCCCCCTGTTAATGACGTTCATAATCCCCTGTTTATGAAGTTCATAATCCCCTGTTTATGAAGTTCATAATCCCCTGTTTATGAAGTTCATAATCCCCTGGTTATGTAGTTCATAATCCCCTGTTTATGAAGTTCATAATCCCCTGTTTATGAAGTTCATAATCCCCTGGTTATGTAGTTCATATTCCCCTGTTTATGAAGTTCATAATCCCCTGTTTATGAAGTTCATAATCCCCTGTTTATGAAGTTCATAATCCCCTGTTTATGAAGTTCATAATCCCCTGGTTATGTAGTTCTTAATCCCCTGTTTATGAAGTTCATAATCCCATGTTTATGAAGTTCATAATCCCCTGGTTATGTAGTTCATAATCCCCTGTTTATGAAGTTCATAATCCCCTGTTTATGAAGTTCATAATCCCCTGTTTATGAAGTTCATAATCCCCTGTTTATGAAGTTTATAATCCCCTGTTTATGAAGTTCATGATCCCCTGTTTATGAAGTTCATAATCCCCTGTTTATGTAGTTCATTAACCTACTGCGCAATAATTTAGGGAAGATTTGCCTAGTAAAATATCGAAGATGTTTAAATTCGAAGAATCCACGAATACCAGGCAGGCAAAAACAA
>JAXIVJ010017925.1:22500-24783 GCA_036785665.1 Chirona hameri | reverse complement strand
GCTCTCTCGCTCTCATCGCTCTCTCGCTCTCTCGCTCTCTCGCCTCTCTCGCTCTCTCGCTCTCTCTCGCTCTCTCGCTCTCTCGCTCTCTCGCTCTCTCGCTCTCTCGCTCTCGCTCTCTTTCTCTCTTTCTCCTCTCCTCTCTCTCTCTCTCTCTCTCTCTCCCTCTCTCTCTCTCATCTCTCTCTCTCTCTCTCTCGACCATTCTCTCTCTCTCGACCATTCTCTCTCTCTCTCGACCATTCTCTCTCGACCATTCTCTCTCGACCATTCTCTCTCTCTCGACCCATTCTCTCTCGACCATTCTCTCTCGACCATTCTCTCTCGACCATTCTCTCTCGACCATTCTCTCCTCGACCATTCTCTCTCGACCATTCTCGCTCGACCATTCTCGCTCGACCATTCTCTCTCGACCCATTTCTCGCTTGACCATTCTCGCTCGACCATTCTCTCGACCATTCTCGCTTGACCATTCTCGCTCGACCATTCTCGCTCGACCATTCTCGCTCGACCATTTCTCGCTCGGACCATTCTCGCTCGACCATTCTCGCTCGACCATTCTCGCTCGACCCATTCTCGCTCGACCCCCATTCTCGCTCGACCATTCTCGCTCGACCATTATCTCGACCATTATCTCGACCATTCTCTCTCGACCATTTCTCTCTCGACCATTCTCACTCTCTCGACCATTCTCTCTCGACCATTCTCTCTCGACATTCTCTCCCTCGACATTCCTCTCTCGACCATTCTCTCTCGACCATTCTCTCTCGACCATATCATCTCTCGACCATTCTCTCGACCTTTCTCTCTCGACCATCTCTCTCGACATCTCTCTCGACCATTCTCTCTCGACCATTCTCTCTCGACCATCTCTCTCGCATTCTCTCTCGACCATTCTCTCTCGACCATTCTCTCCTCGACCATTCTCTCTAGACCATCTCTCTGACATTCTCTCTGACCATTCTCTCTCGACCATTCTCTCTCGACCATTCTCTCTCTGACCATTCTCTCTTGACCATTCTCTCTTGACCATTCTCTCTTGACCATTCTCTCTTGACCATTCTCTCTTGACCATTCTCTCTTGACCATTCTCTCTTGACCATTCTCTCTTGACCATTCTCTCTTGACCATTCTCTCTTGAACATTCTCTCTTGACATTCTCTCTTGACCATTCTCCTCTTGACCATTCTCTCTTGACCATTCTCTCTGACCATTCTCTCTTGACCATTCTCTCTCGACCATTCTCTCTTGACCATTCTCTCTCTGACCATTCTCTCTCTGACCATTCTCTCTTGACCATTCTCTCTCGACCATTCTCTCTTGACCATTCTCTTCGACTACCATTCTCTCTCGACCATTCTCTCTCGACCATTCTCTCTCGACCATTCTCTCTCGACCATTCTCTCTCGACCATTTCTCTCTCGACCATTCTCTCTCGACCATTCTCTCTCGACCATTCTCTCTCGACCATTCTCTCTCGACCATTCTCTCTCGACCATTCTCTCTCGACCATTTCTCTCTCGACCATTCTCTCTCGACATTCTCTCTCGACCATTCTCTCTCGACCATTTCTCATCTCGACCATTCTCTCTCGACCATTCTCTCTCGACCATTCTCTCTCGACCATCTCTCGACCATTCTCTCTCGACCATTCTCTCTCGACCATTCTCTCTCGACCATTCTCTCTCCGGACCATTCTCTCTCGACCATTCTCTCTCGACCATTCTCTCTCGACCATCTCTCTCGACCATCTCTCTCGACCATTCTCTCTCGACCATTCTCTCTCGACCATTCTCTCTCGACCATTCTCTCTCGACTTCTCTCTCGACCATTCTCTCTCGACCAATGCTCTCTCGACCATGCTCTCTCGACCATGCTCTCTCGACCATGCTCTCTCGACCATGCTCTCTCGACCATTGCTCTCTCGACCATGCTCTCTCGACCATGCTCTCTCGACCATGCTCTCTCGACTCATGCTCTCTCGACCATGCTCTCTCGACCATGCTCTCTCGACCATGCTCTCTCGACCATGCTCTCTCGACCATGCTCTCTCGACCCATTCTCTCTCGACCATGCTTTCTCTCGACCATGCTCTCTCGACCATGCTCTCTCGACCATGCTCTCTCGACCATGCTCTCTCGACCATGCTCTCTCGACCATGCTCTCGACCATGCTCTCTCGACATGCTCTCTCGACCATGCTCTCTCGACCATGCTCTCTCGACCATGCTCTCTCGACCATGCTCTCTCGACCATGCTCTCTCTCGACCATGCTCTCTCGACC
>JAXIVJ010017925.1:0-17500 GCA_036785665.1 Chirona hameri | reverse complement strand
TTTACACGCCACTACATAGTGTGCCTGTTTACACGCCACTGCATAGTGTGCCTATTTATACGCCACTACATAGTGTGCCTGTTTACACGCCACTGCATAGTGTGCCTGTTTACACGCCACTGCATAGTGTGCCTATTTATACGCCACTGCATAGTGTGCCTGTTTACACGCCACTGCATAGTGTGCCTGTTTACACGCCACTACATAGTGTGGCCTGTTTACACGCCACTGCATAGTGTGCCTGTTTATCATCAAATGACTAAACGCCATACCAAATTTAAGACTTGACGCGCGTTGCAATGTTTCCCCGCATTTTAACTAGCATCTGGTGCAGCGGTGTCTGTTTCTGAAAATGGCCAGTTAGGTCCTGGTGTCATTTTTGATGTTTTACTTATTATGGCAGTTCTTTCGATTCGGTAATTACCGAGCAAAAAATGAAAGGTTTCATACCTAACATTATATTGTATATTTGTATTATTAGATACAATAGATACAATATATATGTTTTTGAAGTGCCAGACTACACTTACCGAAGGCTGGTATATAGTGCCAGACTACACTTACCGAAGCCTGGTATATAGTGCCAGACTACACTTACCGAAGGCTGGTATATAGTGCCAGACTACACTTACCGAAGGCTGGTATATAGTGCCAGACTACACTCACCGAAGGCTGGTATATAGTGCCAGACTACACTTACCGAAGGCTGGTATATAGTGCCAGACTACACTTACCGAAGGCTGGTATATAGTGCCAGACTACACTCACCGAAGGCTGGTATATAGTGCCAGACTACACTTACCGAAGGCTGGTATATAGTGCCAGACTACACTTACCGAAGGCTGGTATATAGTGCCAGACTACACTTACCGAAGGCTGGTATATAGTGCCAGACTACACTTACCGAAGGCTGGTATATAGTGCCAGACTACACTTACCGAAGGCTGGTATATTGTGCCAGACTACACTTACCGAAGGCTGGTATATAGTGCCAGACTACACTTACCGAAGGCTGGTATATAGTGCCAGACTGCACCTACCGAAGCCTGGTATATAGTGCCAGACTACACTTACCGAAGGCTGGTATATAGTGCCAGACTACACTTACCGAAGGCTGGTATATAGTGCCAGACTACACTTACCGAAGGCTGGTATATAGTGCCAGACTACACTTACCGAAGGCTGGTATATAGTGCCAGACTACACTTACCGAAGGCTGGTATATAGTGCCAGACTACACTTACCGAAGGCTGGTATATAGTGCCAGACTACATTTACCGAAGGCTGGTATATAGTGCCAGACTACACTTACCGAAGGCTGGTATATAGTGCCAGACTACACTTACCGAAGGCTGGTATATAGCGCCAGACTACACTTACCGAAGGCTGGTATATAGTGCCAGACTACACTTACCGAAGGCTGGTATATAGTGCCAGACTACACTTACCGAAGGCTGGTATATAGTGCCAGACTACACTTACCGAAGGCTGGTATATAGTGCCAGACTACACTTACCGAAGGCTGGTATATAGTGCCAGACTACACTTACCGAAGGCTGGTATATAGTGCCAGACTACACTTACCGAAGGCTGGTATATAGTGCCAGACTACACTCACCGAAGGCTGGTATATAGTGCCAGACTACACTTACCGAAGGCTGGTATATAGTGCCAGACTACACTTACCGAAGGCTGGTATATAGTGCCAGACTACACTTGCCGAAGGCTGGTATATAGTGCCAGACTACACTTACCGAAGGCTGGTATATAGCGCCAGACTACACTTACCGAAGGCTGGTATATAGTGCCAGACTACACTCACCGAAGGCTGGTATATAGTGCCAGACTACACTTACCGAAGGCTGGTATATAGTGCCAGACTACACTTACCGAAGGCTGGTATATAGTGCCAGACTACACTTACCGAAGGCTGGTATATAGTGCCAGACTACACTTACCGAAGGCTGGTATATAGTGCCAGACTACACTTACCGAAGGCTGGTATATAGTGCCAGACTACACTTACCGAAGGCTGGTATATAGTGCCAGACTACACTTACCGAAGGCTGGTATATAGTGCCAGACTACACTTACCGAAGGCTGGTATATAGTGCCAGACTACACTTACCGAAGGCTGGTATATAGCGCCAGACTACACTTACCGAAGGCTGGTATATAGTGCCAGACTACACTTACCGAAGGCTGGTATATAGTGCCAGACTACACTTACCGAAGGCTGGTATATAGTGCCAGACTACACTTACCGAAGGCTGGTATATAGTGCCAGACTACACTTACCGAAGCCTGGTATATAGTGCCAGACTACACTTACCGAAGGCTGGTATATAGTGCCAGACTACACTTACCGAAGGCTGGTATATAGTGCCAGACTACACTTACCGAAGGCTGGTATATAGTGCCAGACTACACTTACCGAAGCCTGGTATATAGTGCCAGACTACACTTACCGAAGGCTGGTATATAGTGCCAGACTACACTTACCGAAGGCTGGTATATAGTGCCAGACTACACTTACCGAAGCCTGGTATATAGTGCCAGACTACACTTACCGAAGGCTGGTATATAGTGCCAGACTACACTTACCGAAGGCTGGTATATAGTGCCAGACTACACTTACCGAAGGCTGGTATATAGTGCCAGACTACACTTACCGAAGCCTGGTATATAGTGCCAGACTACACTTACCGAAGGCTGGTATATAGTGCCAGACTACACTTACCGAAGGCTGGTATATAGTGCCAGACTACACTTACCGAAGGCTGGTATATAGTGCCAGACTACACTTACCGAAGCCTGGTATATAGTGCCAGACTACACTTACCGAAGGCTGGTATATAGTGCCAGACTACACTTACCGAAGGCTGGTATATAGTGCCAGACTACACTTACCGAAGGCTGGTATATAGTGCCAGACTACACTTACCGAAGCCTGATATATAGTGCCAGACTACACTTACCGAAGGCTGGTATATAGTGCCAGACTACACTTGCCGAAGGCTGGTATATAGTGCCAGACTACACTTACCGAAGGCTGGTATATAGTGCCAGACTACACTTACCGAAGGCTGGTATACAGTGCCAGACTACATTTACCGAAGGCTGGTATATAGGTACGTATCGTCTGGCTTGTTCGAGAGTCGGTGATAGTTACCCGCCAAGCGCGGGAAGGCCGAAGGCGGTTATTGCACGCTGGACACCACCAGCAGAGACCCGGCAGTTTTGAGACTGATATAACGCGCTTCTCCAGTTTTTCGAGGCTCCGAAGCTAATCTGTAAAATGACTAACATCTGATAGTTCTAACTTGGTGCGGCAGCTGGTGTTATTGGTAGGTATAGCAATACTATATTAAAGTAAATCTGATTTGTTTATACCCAGTCCTCTTCCACAAGCTGACGCCATCGTGTGCGTAGTCCTCGGCGTTGTTTCTCGTAAATGTCGTAACTTGAATGGACGTGCGCTTGAAAAAGATTTGTTATTGGACGAGCCGAAGGCGAGTTCAATAAGAAATCTTTCAGGCGCTAGTCCTTTAAATATTGTATCATGAAACTGTTCGCCCGATCCAATCCAATAATTCATGACAAAATATGTATGATCCAATAACAAGTGTTATTGGATCCTGTAGTCCATTATCACTTCCGGTGTTTTTTCCATTGGCATTACGATCTATAAACACATGAATTTATTGGTAAAATCTGTAACACGTGCTGAATATTGCACTGTCTCAATTGCATGATACATTTATATTATAGATGTGCTTTTGCCTCGCACGACGATGACTTCAAAAGCATTGTTTTGATTTGTTTTGAATTTAACAATTCAGGCACCACTGGGGCAAAAAACAAAAATGGGGGGGGGGGGCAGAAGGCATTGTCTGCCCCTCCCCTCCCGGATTTTCTCAACTTTAAAATAATAACATGATAGATATCGACATGAAACTTTCAGTACCTTAGCTGCATCAATTATAAGTCTTTTCACCAAATTTCAATGATAATGATTCAGTACTTTGGGAGAAGACTTAACCCTATTCCCTGCGGGCGGCCAGAATTACGTTAACCTGCGGGGACAGATTCTGCCCCCCCCCCCCCCCAGAGATCTCGAGAACCGCTCGGTCGATTTCGATGGGGAAAGCGCCATTCGATGCGTGATGACGAGATCTCTCTTTTTGGGCCTCGAAATTTTTGTTTTGTTCAAAAATGGGGGACCAGAAGGCAAAAAATCCGAAAATGTTGGGAGTTTGAAAGGTCATTGCAGCCATGTGGCTCGACCGATTTTCATGCCCCAAACGTTTTTGAGCTTCAAATGTACCGGTCAAAAGACGAAACAAAATACAAAATCATAGGCGTATTCAGGGAATGTAAAATGGGGGATTTTCTGAAGAAAAAAGCATATGTGCTGTTCGTGATTGTTTGGGACGTCATGAACGTCATATGTGGGCATTATATGCTGTAATTTGTTAAATTTGATATATTGCGCATAGGCGGATCCAGGATAAAACACGGGGCACCATGCGCGTAACTTTTTTATCATCTTACTAATTTGAAGTTGGACCTAATTTGAGGGTGGGTATCGCCTCCCATTTTTTTATCCTGAGTGCGCCTCTGCCCCAAAAATATGTACAATCCCAGTATCTATGATGCATATTGCATTGGAATGGTTTCTGACGCATTTATTGCACTGCAAACCACGAAGGAAGTATGCGCCGCAAAACTGTATTCGTAACACCCTCCCCAAAACAGGAGCCTGGAAGTCCAGGGTTGTGCCCGATTGCGCAATTGACTCAAGTTACTCGGGGGGGGGGGGGGGGGGGCTTTTGGGCAGCCCCTCGCAACTGATGAGGAAGGAATGCCAGGGGTCTGGATCGGATCAGTAGAGGTACAAGATTAGTAACCGATAATGTTAGACGATAAATTGCTCCTTCTACAGAAATCTAGCACCTCCTACCGGCAGCGCTCGACACTCTGCTGCCACCTTGCCCGAACCGTGAGGGGTCAAGTACAAAAGGGTGACAACTTGAGTCAATTACGTCATGGAGCATAACCCTGCCTGGAACCGCCTCTGCTGGACCGATTTTTTCTCTCAAAATTTTGATGCAACACGCGCCATTCAATTTTGGGAAAAGTCGCAAAGTTTCAGGACGCTAGGCCTAACGGTTTAGAAGCGGCAAGTGAAAAATTACCGGGGGTGAAGAATCTGCCCCACCGCAGGGAATAGGGTTAATTAATGACGTCATGTCCTGCCATTTTTGGTGGAAAAACGACAAATTGTAGAAAATAGAGTTTTTAAGCAAATTGCAAATAAAAACACTTCAAAAGAAATGAAATGACATTCACTTCAAAATCGCTATCTCGGATTTTCAAAATTTAGATTTGTTTTACCCCTCTCCAAAAAAAAACTATTGTTTTCGGAAACATTTCCACAACATACTTTTTTTGAAAGATGTACAAAACTGAATAAATACGAGAACGAAGTATGGACGATACCTACAGCAAATTTCAAAGCAGTATCTTTATTTTTTACTGACTTATGGCTAGGGTTGGACTTTTTTGCCGGCAAAAATAGTTTTTTGTCACTTGCTGGTTTAAGGAAAATAGTTCACCTTCAACATGGGGTTTTGAACTGAGATAGCAGTTTTGTAGGCGTAGCCCGTGTTGGGAAACTCCTATCTGCAAGTTTTCTTGACTGAAAAGACTATCTAGCAGAATACATTTGATTTTTTTTTGCGAAAGAATGCGGTGCTTACGAAAAAATGCGGTGCTTACGATAGCCTGGCAGAGCTATATAATCGGCCAATCAACTTGCATATTGTGCTAGCAAGCAAATCGCCGACCGCCGTTTGGCACTTCTGCGAGTCTATCCTTACTTTCGAATCTGATTGGCTGAGCCATTTTTTTCTTCATTCGCGTGACGTGAGGACCCTGACTCAGTACGTATATAGTTTTGATAAAATTAATAATTTAAGACCAATAGTTACGTCCTGAATCGGCGCGATGTATGGCCATTTTTGACAATATAAAAATAAATTATACTTCGAAATATAATCTAATCGTATTTGGAAGAAAAAATCACAGGTGATTTTTTCCCCTTTATTTTGCCTTTAAACCGATTTTCTACCGGCAAAAAAAAATATTCCTATATCATTGAACCATTTTAAATGCAGTGCTAGTTGCAATGCAATTGAGAATCTGCAATTATTCCATTAACCAGATTATTTTTTAGCCCAGCTGGCAACTTCTTTTCACTGGCTCATATATGACGAGAGTGCTGCTTGACCTGAACTGAGATGGCTGGGACAAATATATATTTATAACTGCATGGAAGGTCATGGACAGTATGGAAAGACAGTAAAACTATACAGTTAATCAGGCACGTAGCCAAGGGAGGGGGCGTCCCCCCCCCCCCTTGGATGTTCAAAAGAGCCCTGTGCTTGTCAGAGTGGCCCCTGGCCAGACCGAAAGGGCCCCTGAGCGGGTCAGAGGGCCCCCTGAACACGTCGAATGTGTCCCTAGCCAGCACAGAGGGGCGCCTGGGCAGGTCGAGAGGCCCCTGAGCATGTCGGCCGGGCGACAAAGCAGCCAGCGCAGTCCCTTGCCAGGTCGTAAGGGCCGCTGAGCAGGCTGGAGGGCCCCTTGACAGACCAGAGGGCCCCTGGGAAGTTCGAAGGGTCCCTGTGCAGGTCAGGGGGGCCTCTGATCAGATCAAAAGGGGCCCTGGGTGGGTCAGAAGGGTCCCTGAACATGTATAATTGGCCCCTAGTCAGCACGGAGGGACCCATGGCAGGTCGGAGGGCCCTCGGAGCATGTCGCAAGGCGACAAAGCAACCAGCGCAGTCCAGGTCGGAAGGGCTCCTTAGAAGGCTGGAGGGCCCCTGTACAGACTAGAAGGACCCTGCAAAGTTAAAAGAGCCCCTGTGCGGATCGGACGGGCCCATGACCAAACCGAAAGGGCCCCTGGGCGGGTAAGAAGGGTCCCTAAACATGCCAAATTGGCCCCTAGCTAGCACGGAGGGACCCCAGGGCAGGTCGGATGGCCCCTTGAGCATGTCAGCAAGGCGACAAAGCAGCCAGCGCAGTCCGAACAGAAGAATTGCTGAGCAGATCGGAGGGGCTCCTGGGCAAGTCAGAGGGGCCCTGGCTAGACCGAAAGGGTCCCTGGGCCGATCGGAAGGGCCCTTGAACATGCCGGATGAGTTCCTAGCCAGACTGGAGGTGCCCCTGGGCAGGTCGGAGGGGCCCCTGAGCATGTCGGCAGGGCGACAAAGCAACAAGTGCAGTCCCTGATCAGGTTGGAAGGACCTCTAAACAGGCCGAATGGGCCACTTGACACACAAGAGGGGCTTCTTGGAAGGTCAAAGGAGTCCCTGGTCAGACCGGAAGGGCCCAAAGCACGCAGAGATCTCAAATGAAGATTAAGTATAAAGAGGACTTACTGCGCAATACAAATATTAAAATCGCAGCTTTCGGGTATATTGTAACACCTTTCGTCAGCGATTAAGATACATTCGGTAACAGGTCATTGCTCGTCTTTAAGACGAGCAATTTTTTTCTTGTGGAGTAAGTCCTCTTTGTATTCAATATATATCGCCCACTCCACGTCATGTCCTTTCGCGGATCCCAGATGAGTCCCTGAACAGGTCGGAAGGGCGTTGAAAAGGTCGGAGGGGCCCCTAGACGATCTGAAGGTACCCTGGGCCTTTCAACAGTAAGAGAGCAGTCTGCAGTTGCCCAGGGGATAAAATTCAAAATTTCGCGCCGCTCCGTGGCGCAATTTAACTACAAATTCAATTATATGCGGGTTAGAAACAAAAATCGTGCCGTTTCTCGGCGCGTGTTATGTTGCTACTTTCCTATATAATTGGGCAAAATAGTTCGCTTTAGCACTTTTTTACCGTGCTTTTAAACGCACAATAACATTTTTAAGAGGTCCGTACCATACGCAATGCGACGCATTGATGAGAATGCATATCCAGGGCATAAGACTCACAATTTTCGCGCCACACCGCGGCGCAATTTATATATAAGAATCCAGGTCTTAATCCGCGTGTCACTGGGGGGGGGGTTAGCTCCCCCCTTCCTTAGGAATATTGAGAATATCTCAACAACTAATCCAGATATCGACGCCCAACTCTCAGTACCTCTCCCGACATCATTGTCACACCTTTTGTGCCAAAAAAGCAATTTCGTGGGAAATTTTTCGAGATATAGTGACTTTAGTGACGTCACTAAACACGATTTTGACACAAATCAGCTAAACTTTGCCACGCCGTACAAATGCCACATTTGAAGCAAAATGCAATCGAAAAACGCTACAAGGTAGACAATTGCAAGGGCTACAAACCAGCTGTCTCAAAATTTCGATAATGTTGGGTTTTTATCCCAAAAATTCCTTCTTTTTTTGGAAAAATGCCCACAAAATCAAATTTTTACAAGATATTTAAAAAAAACGAAAGATATGTCAGATAAAGACGTATGGGCAACTACCATACCAAATTTCAAAACGATATCTTTTTTGACTGACATGGCATATAAAGTATGGGTAAATCATGACGTCATATTTTGAAATTGCGTTTTTTGTCTTTTATTGACCAGATACAGACAAATAAATGCCAGCACTGTTTTTTTATTGATAAAACTGATATCGAAATATGCTTTTTCATTTAGATTTATCAATTTCAAATTTTGACCTTCAGTGACCTGAACTTGACATGAACTTGACACTAACTTCACGTAAATGAAGTCAGGTGGTAAAATGACTATCACTATCGAATTATATGCGTAAAAGCATCCATAAAACAAGTGCTGCATGACTTTCGTAGATATTTTGTGTGTAGTGACCTTTTGTGACCTGACCTTGACCTTGATCTTTTCCAACAATCTCACTTTAGCTCATGTGGGATATGTATCATACCTTTGGCAGCACTTTGGGTGATCATAGGCGCAATCGAAGGCTTGCGTCTATGATCTTGCCATCCATGGATGGCAAGTATTGTCCATAAACTCAAATACCTCGATTTTGACGTTTGACTTGACCGTGACCTGACATATGACCTTAATTTTACATTAAGTGTGTGTTAGGTTTATCTCATTGAGCGCTTTCGAATGCCGCCTTGCGCGTCCCGCTGCTATCATTGCTTCTGAAGATACCAGGGGCTAAAAAAGCCCCCCCCCCCCCGGAGTCGTGTTACAGAATATACCCCAGTGACCGCCTGGTTAAGCCTAAACAAATATTCGAAGTTGGTATAGCTGATTCTAAATTGGTGTCGCTGGTTCTAAAGTTGATATGGCAGTTTTGCTAACTCCAGCTCCTAAAAGTTGGTATGGCCCATGTCATACTGCATTCTCCATCCTTATAACGTGCCTTTTCATCCGTTTTGTTTGGCCCTTTCAACGCTTGGGAAGGGGGCCCTTTCACCGCTCAGGAAGAGGGCCCTTTCGAGGCGCCCCCCCCCCCCCTCCCCTGGACGAAATCCTGGAGAGTGACACTTCTAAAGAATGTAGTATATGTACAGTCGGTCTCAATGATCTTCCCTTCCCACCACGTGGCGCTACGGTCGCGATAGGCACAAAAAAAGTGGTTTCCCCACCGTAGGTTGGTACCCATTGTGGCTGTCTGGCAGGTGCGTGATCTGGGGAGGGGAGGGAGGGAGGGAGTGCGGGGCGTTGTCGGAATGGAATGCGCCGCGACCCGGTTGGTGGTCAGGGCCGTCTGTTTCGAGGGTCAAGAGGTCGCCTCTGTCCTGAGCTGGCAGAGATCCAATATTGGAAACTGAATAGCAGTGATGGGAAACAGTGATGGGAAGAACTCCTATCAGCCCAAATAGCTCAGTCGGTATAGCTGTCTACTCCTAGCGTATTCGTAGATTGGTCGTGGGTTCGAACTGCGCTGGCACCAGGCGCTTTTACGTGTATTGCTTTCTTAATCATGCCACGTTCCATGTGCAATGCAGAACCCCGAAATTACGAATGCAAACGTCCACCTGATGATTCTACACGAAAAAGCAGACAAATGCATTGGGCCTTACTGAAAGAAAATTGTACTAGCTTTTTGTTAGTAACAGCATCATGTATCCAGTTTTACTCTCCGAGTACCATCCATTTACTATGGTACTACTATATTTGCATTGATGAAACGAATGTGTTACCAATCAATACTATTGTGTTACTAGGCTGTCCAAAAACATTACCATGGTTGACCATCGTATGACCAACCTGTTACTATCTTCATACTAAGGGCTTGGAAATGTTGCCATGCCAGTACCATGGTTGACCATCGTATGACCAACCTGTTACTATCTTCATACTAAGGGCTTGTAAATGTTACCATGCCAGTGTCATGGTTGACCATCGTATGACCATCCTGTGACCAGCATGTGACCAGCCTGTGACCAGCCTGTAACCAGCCTGTAACCAACCTATGACCAGCCTATGACCAGCATGTGACCAGCCTGTGACCAGCTTGTGACCAGCCTGTGACTAGTGTGTTCTACCAAAGCCGCTAAACCGATACCACGCCCCTACAAAACGCCTTACTGACTCTCCAATATGTTTATTAATGCAGCAATGTCTGCGGAATAAGCGGATCGGCCTGGCACAGAACTAAGCAGCCGGACGGCACGTTGCTTGCGTGCGCAGCGCAGAGGCCTTCGGCTTCGCCTCCTCAACCTTTATCTCACATATTTCGGTGTGCAGGAACCATACCGCAGTCCTTGTCTGCGCCCGTGGCTTATGTTTAACCCTATTTGTAACAGGGGGGGGGGGGGGGAGGCGGATTCCGCCCCCCCTCATGTTTTCCCCAGATATCTCCAGAACGGCTGGGAGCAGGCCCATGAAATTTTGGGACTTTGCATAGAATTGAACTCCGCATTTGGAGTCAAAATTTTGAGTTCTTAACCTGAACAGAGGCGGTTCCAGAGCACAGTTTTGGGTGGGTTCGGAGGCGACTTTTGGCGATAATACGGAAATGCGATCTTCCACGGTTTCTTCCTAACTGCCTCAAGTATGAAGGAGTTACATCGGTTTACGGTGATTGCAACAAGTGCAAATTAGTTGATGTTAATGAAATATCATAAAAATTGCATGGCAGAGGCGGTTTCAGGGGCTTGAAAGGGGGGGGGGGGTTCCAGGAAGTATTCAATGCTTGGCGGGAAGCCAATAGAGCAATGTAAGGGGAATTTATAGCTATCAAGATGTAAAAGATAGCTTCTGCTTCCATTATTTGCATAATTTATTACATATAGAGTTTCAGGGGCGTGTTCAGGAACATGAAAAGGGGGGGGGGGTGACTGGCATGGTGATGACGATATGCCAGCGATAACGGCGCAATAGACGTTTAGCTTATAATGATATATGCACATATGAGGCCAGAAAAGGGAATAAAGCCATTTTTGCAGAGGCGCGCACAGGAATGGAAGAAAGGGGGTCATATTATTGCAAGGAAACTAAGAGGCATGGGCGTACAATTACATAACATACTGCAGTTTTCGGATGAAAAACGCACCAAAGGCTACTCTACGAAATATTACAAGATAATAGGCGAGTCCAGGTAGGGTAAAAAGGGGGGTAAGCAATGTTAATTGAAGTTGTAAGTGAAATAGTCAGTGTTGACTAGTTAGTATCATAATAGCGGATTATATACTTATCAAAAGGTCTTGCGCCGCCCCAGTTTGCATCCTGGATACGCCTATGATGAAGTACAACATGCAAAAAGGAACTATCTACGATCGGTAACATATTTATAGTGTTGGGTAGCAACTTGTCTGCGGTTAATATTTTTTCCCAATTTTACCCCCACTTTTCAATAACCTGGTACCGCCTATGGCAAAAAATATTATTTATTACTGTTTTGTCTAATGTCCCAATCACATACCATTTCATTTATCAAAAAACAACATCAGAAAATGGTTTTATTACGCATATACTTCACCCCCATATTTAGTGACCTGCACACGCCTATGATTTTTGAATTTTCAAACGTCACCGTCATATATCAATTTCCAATTCAATCTCTATCGATTCCTATTGGTTGTGTTAAAATCGATTGATAAACATGAAAGCTATGTTGGATCAAAAATACCACTAAAATTTGTAGTTTTTGCCCCCCTGTTGCCCCCCTATCCCAAATTTATATTTTTTTATTAATTAGAAATGTGATCGTATTGAGGGGAACCAAAAACCGTTTCATTTTCGAAAATCGGACGGGTAGATCTCGAGATCTCCGGGGGGCGGAATCCGCCCCCCCCCCTGTTACAAATAGGGGTAGCCAGGAGCCTGTTACAAATAGGGTTAAAGGGAATAGTTCACCTTTAACATGGGGTTTTGGACTGAGATACCAGATTTGTAGAGCAGATCTAAAAATGGTTTGTGGTGAAAGAATTACCTCTACGTTAAGTAATTTCGACACAGGACTAGTGGGCCCGTTTTCATTCCCGCTCTTCCGGGCCACAATCGGGGAATGAACGGGCCATGAGGTATGACGTCATACCCGCTGACGTCAGAATTGCGTCATACGCAGATTCTGCCGCAAACTAGCCGTGGTATTTATACAGATTTTGGCCGTGGTCATTTAGTAACTTTGAAATAGTACAGAAGTAATATAGGTTGTTATTACCAAGGTCTGTTATTACCACCGAGTTGGTTCAGTGACTGGATGCATTGCCGGGATCAGAAGCCAGAATTCCGAGCTTGCGAAATTGTATTGTAAGAAGGTGCAAATCCCAATATCATATAGAAACGGGGCGACCCTGAGTTGAACGCGACGATTTTCTGGTAAGTTCTTGTTGACCTTATACATCATTGATCATGAATCTGATTTTTACACAGACCAGGTATTTCATGTGTTCTGTTGCATGGAAATGCTTGCTTGATTGGTTCTACAGAAGTATAATGAAAATATGGTAAATATATTACTGCAGCCCATGATAGAAATATGGATATAATATATCTAAATATCATGGGAAATTGTATTAATATCCAGACAATTATTGCATATGACACAGAAAGCTAACAGGTGGACATGTTTTGTCATAAAATACTTGATCAGCACCTTTTGATTCATTGTGTAAAATTGCATCTTGCCTAATGAAGCCTTATGATGAAACACGTCGAACTGTGGGTCTGTTCCTGTGGCGCCTCTAACCTCCTCAAAGTTTGCTCCAACTTTCAACTGTCCCAGGCGTACACAAGGGTGGGAGGGGGGCAAATGGACCAATGCCTCCCCCCCCGAAGGTCTATGTGCCCCTTTGGTAAACAAAATTAATTAATTTGTGTCTGGTTTTTAGGAAAAGTAGGCGATATTCCGCTTTTGCACACCTTTATTTAGGTAAATTGAATTAACATTTCAGTTGTAATGGCGGAGTCATTGCGGTTGGTTGAGGGGATTGATGGGTGATACAAAATATTATTGTTAGGTAAGTACTGATAATGTCTCTGTTTTGAGTGCAGTTCTAATGAAATCAGACGTGTAGAATTAGTATAAAATATTTGGTTTTCTTATAAAAAGGTGTGTAAAACCGGAATACGGCCAAAAATTGTTGAAAATATGACCCTCAAAAAATATATTGGGTCAAATATGGCGAGTTTTTTGGGTTGGGGTACTTTATGCCCCCTAAGCAAAAATTACCCCCTCCTGGAGTGAATCCTGTGTACTCCACTGGCAACTGTTCTATCCTATTGCACAGACAGTTGCAAGTTGGAGCAACTTGGAGGAGGTTAGAGGCACCATGGGAACAGGCCCTATGTCAGCTTTGCCGGGTTGTTTGTCTAATGGGGAAATTATCATTTTCTTGTAAAACAAGATGCATCAACAATGCAAGTTAACTGCTGTTCAACTGGGCTCGTCATAACCAGTGGCGTACCCAGGATTCACTCTAGGAGGGACAATTTTTGCTTAGGGGGGGGGGGGGGGGGAATAAAGTACCCTCACCAAAAAAAAAACAGGTTTTGGCCAGCTATATTTAAAAAAAGGCATATTTTCACCATTAAAAAAAAAATCAAAGGGGCACGTACAGAGTACAGACCTTACCTTACCTTACCTTACTTTACCTTACAGTAATCAGGATTTTTAGGCCTCAAGGCCTGTAGTACCCGCTCTCATCGAGTTCATGATTCCTGGCATGTCTCAGTCAGTGTCACTGGTATGCTGAACCTGACGTGAACCCAATGGGCGTCCAATCTAGCCTTGGAAGGCATTCAGCGAAGGAGCGCAGACCACTTTGGATGGGAGGCCATTCCAATCATTCACAATATGTGTGGCGAAGGCGAATTGTCTGACCCTTGTGGTCGCCGAGGACTTGCGGAGTTTGAAAGATGGCCTCTAGTTGGACCGTCAGGGGAATTGCCCTGTTTCCCCCTCCCCCTTGTGTACGTCTATGGTCCTAACCTCATACTTTTCCCATATTCCTACATTTTATCCAAATCTGAAGGTAAGGTTTCATTGTTTGGTTGTGTCAAAATACTGTACTGTTCACACTGTGCATGGTGAAAATCAAATCTTCGGTCACATTAAAATAGCTTACTTTTCCTGCCAATACTTTGGAGTATTTTAGTGTGTCAATATTGTCTACACTATGATAGCATGAAAGTCCACTGTTAGAACCTGACTGAAGTGTACAGCCAGGGAGGGGATGAAGTACAGCCTTGTGGAGAAACTATATGACCATCATGCATTATTTTGGCTTAAATATTTATATTGTTACAACAAATTTATTTTATTTTAAAACATTGATACATCTACTGTGAAGGACTCTAACACAGCCATCATGTTTTATATTAGTACAGACAATATTCTTTAAGGCTGCAGCCTTGGTTTGATCCATGCCCATGGGCATGGATCAAACCAATGTTTGATATTGATATGTATAACACATACATATCTTCCATAGGTGTAGATTTATATACTTTTGGGGTGGCCCTCGCCCCCCCCCCCCCCCCTCCCCCCTAATGTTGAGTTCGCCCCCTCCCCCAATGGTACCCGCTCGGCCCTCCCAATGTTTTGGCCGCTGGCGGATCCAACAGGGGGCCAAGGCGGCCAAGCCTCCCAAACCGCCTGAAAAAGGGCAACAAATTGACACGTTTCCTATTTCAAAAGAGAGTATATGCAGCTTTTTACTAAGAAAAGCTTGTTTTAAATCCCCTCTTTATGTATAAAGATGCGAAATCCGGTGAATTGTTAATATATTTGCAATGTTCTATTTTTAGGGGATTTTTTCTGAAGAAATGTTTTTTATTGATTTCTTTTAAATTATTTTTGGCGGGGTCAAAAGCCAAAGTTTTCACAAATCCGAAAGTCAATTTTGTAGCCCTTGCCATTTGCTATTTTCTGACATTTTGTATTGCATTTTGCTCAAAATATAGAATTTACATGCTCTCTTAACCCGCGCACTGCAGGTTTGCGCCGAACACGAACTGCAGGGGGGGTTGATTTCCGCCCTTCCCCCTCCCCCTGAGATCTCGAAAACTACGCAACGTAGCGAGAAGCGGAAAAAAGGCATTTGATAGCTTCATACATGTTCTATCGAAAGTATTTAAGTTTTTTTTTTAAAGTCAGGTCAAAATTGAGGTCACCAGAGGTCATCAAATGTCAAATTTTCCAGTTTTTTATCCTGTTTTAGAACATCGCTCCAGAAATTCCCATATATCTCAGAAACGATGATAGTTAGAAACAAACGGGAAAAAAGCAAACGACAGTCAGTGAAATTTGTAATCGCTAAGGTGTCCTCATATTTGATCTCAGGTCAATATTTGAGGCTCAGAGGTAAAAAATACATTCCGTTTTTGTGCTAAATCGTGTTTTGCTATTAACTTTTTAGCTTGAATCCTGTAACGGAGAACTGTTTACGCATTGTGTTTATCTTGTCAAGGCGCTTTGAATGATATATATGCAGGGGCGCAGCCAGACCTTCAGAAAGGGGGGCAAGCACCTGGGAGAGGCCCCCCACCCCAAAAAATACCCCTGGATATGAAAAACTCTACGGATTTCGGCCACTTTATTTTGTGAGGCCCCCTTTTTAGCTTTTTTTCTCGTCTACTTTTGATGAGGCTGGAATTGGACCAGGACCCCCAGTAGGCATTGTACTGAGCGCATTAGCTAATTTTGTATTGTTACGTACTGGAGAGAAAACATATCTTAGCCATGACAACAGGTGGGGGTCGGCTTTTGAGTTGGGGGGCGGCTGAAATGACGAAAAAATGTACCCCATTTTTTGATACGTGCCTTTGCAGCATTTTAATGTGGATTTTCATGTTATAGTAGGTAGGTATGTACTTGTTAGTTAGCGCCGCGAAGCGGCGCGAAATTTTTACGGTTTTGCCTGATAAAACCCAGAAATATAGGCGGTGTGCTTTGTAGAGGATAATAAGCTAAACATGATATTCATGCAATTCAGCGTTACGACGAACCGATGACGATGACTATGGCTTCGTTATGACGATGACTACCGATGTGACGCCGCGAAGCGGCGTGAAAATGTGAATTTTAGGTCCTGGAAAACAAAATGTTAATATTGGAACCAGACCGTGAGGTGAGATGGCTTGGGGAGATGGTCCTGACCTGTTTCGACTATTAGCTCTTCGGTCCAGCAAATTGTGCACCGCTGGAGCAGCTTCCGGGTGCCGACCTCCTCGTCTTTTCGTTCGCGTCGCCTTTTTCGGAACTCGGCAAACTAGCTAAACATGTAGCCTGCTTGAAACTTAGAAGTTAATATTTTATGAAGGGAATGGGCCCTGGGCCAGCAATTACCGCCAAGGAGAGCCTCTGCCAGACACTTAATGCAATTCTTTTTCCATTTTCCAAATTTGTATAAGCAATTGCGAAACTTGTGTCATGCCTAGCTGGATTTGTACTGCACTGCAAAGACAATTTTTACGATTTTTTTTATAAAAAAATCCCTCAAAAAGTGTGTGTGTGTGGGGGGGAGGGGTCGACCCTCCACCGCCTTCTAAAAGTGGGGGGAGTTTGCCCAGACCTCCCCCGATCCTCCCGTCGGCGACGCCCCTGGCTGACAAATATTGCAGCACACACTTCTGAGAGGAAAGTTGTTAAATTGTTTTGTACTACCATCACCCCCCCCCCCCACGAATTCAAAAACGCATCAGACATATCAAATAACCATTTTGAAACCCAAGAAAACATTGCACCAGGTGGGTCAGAGTACAGCACATTACCGCTCATTATAACCGCGCCGACCACGGCTAGCAGGCGCTCCAGCTATAGCAGGCGCTGCAGGCGACGGCTAGAAACCCCTGGGCAGGCTCGAGGGCCCCGTTCACAGACTCAGTGGACCTCTGGATACAGGGGCGGATACAGGGGGGGGGGGGCGGCGGGGGGCGGCCGCCCCCCCTCCCCCCTCCCTCCCCGAGGGCGCCTCTACGCGGAGCGCTGACGGAGCCTATATACGCGAAGCGGCGATGCATGATCAAAAACCCATGGACATTCCCAAAACCTCTAAGAACCTCTATTTTTTCTGAAAAACTCTATAATCCTCCG
>JAXIVJ010017924.1:22500-24785 GCA_036785665.1 Chirona hameri | reverse complement strand
ATATAAAGACATAAAAGACATAAAAGAAAAGTGCAACAAAGAGCCTCTTGGGCCCATCCGAGGTTGCACCCCCCCCCCCCCCCCCTCCACCAGTCTCGCCCCTTCAAATCACCTTACTCTACCTGCATAAAAGAAGGCTAATCCCACGAGTATTTATGAACTAATCCCTTCTCTGTAAAGTATTTATCTAATCTAATTTTGAAGGAAGCAAGTGTCACTGCATCAGCGACATCCCCTGGTAGCATATTCCAATGTCCTACAACCCTTCTACTGAAAAATGACTGTCGTAGCCTAGTCCTACTTTGTTTCATAATGAGTTTATGCTGATGACCTCTACCTCGATTTTCCCTATTGAACTCAAACATACCCTTTAAATATCCAGAATGCTGACTATTTACAAATTTGAAGACTTCAATTAGATCTCCTCTTAGCCTTCTATATCTAAGTGAAAACATACCCAATTTCCTTAATCTATCTTCATAAGGTAAACTACCAAGACAATTAATCATTTTTGTTGCCCTTTTTTGAACTCTTTCTAACAACCAGCAATCTTTCTCATATGTTGGAGACCAGGCTTGTACACAATACTCCAAATGTGGTCTAACGTATGCACAATACAGTTTTGTTATTACCTTTTCACTCTTGTAGGAAACATTTCTGTTAATGGCCCCTAGCATTCTAAGTGCCTTTTTCCTAGCTTCTACAACCTGGTCTGACGCTGATAGTCTATTGTTTACCACGACACCTAAATCTCTTTCCTTTTCAATCTGCTCCATTTTCTGCCCACCCATTTCATACCTATGTTTACTGCTAACCCGTCCAGCGTGCATAATCTTACATTTACTCAAATTGAATTTCATCTGCCATGCTTCAGACCACTCAACTAGCTTGTCCAGATCTGATTGAAAAACATCCTGATCATGTTTTCCTCTAATAATCCTGACAACTTTTAGATCGTCTGCAAATTTCAAGACTTTGCTGTCTATACTGTTCTCAATTGCATTCACAAATATTATAAAAAGCAATGGGCCCAGGACTGAGCCCTGTGGAACCCCACTGAGAACCTCCTTCCATTGTGATTGGCACCCATTCAATATAACCCTTTGCTGGCGTCCTGAAAGCCACGTTTCTATCCAATCCAGAATCTTGCCCCTGATCCCATGAATTTTAAGTTGCAACCCCAGTCTTGTATGGGGGACTTTGTCAAATGCTTTACTGAAATCAAGAAAAGCTACATCTAGCTGTTTACCCTGATCAACGCTATCTGTTGCAACCTCCAAAAACTCCAGAAGATTAGTTAAACAAGAACGGCCCTTCCTAAAGCCATGCTGTGTATCTTTGATGAGTTCATTTTGCTCCAAGAATTCAACAATCTTATCTTTGATGATTGATTCAAGCACCTTGCAGACTAATGAGGTCAGACTAACTGGTCTATAGTTTTCCTCTTTACTTCTATCTCCCTTTTTATGAATAGGAACAACATTTGCTCTTTTCCAATCAAGTGGAATTTTACTATCTGCAAGTGATTTAGAAAATATTATGGCTAATGGAACCGACAACTCCCTTTCAGATTCTCTTAAAAGTCTAGCATGGATTTCATCAGGTCCTTCTGCCTTGTTAGGCCTTACTTTCTTTAGATATTCTAGAACAAGTTCACTACTTATGCCACCTAGCTCTCCTATAGTCTCCTCTGTCTCTAGCTCAGGCTGAAGTGCTGCAATACTACTCTGGTCCTCGATAGTAAAGACAGATTGAAACTGATCATTAAGCACTTCAACCATTTCACTGTCCTTGCTAACTAACACATCATCTACCTTAAATGGACCTATATTTTTGGAAACTGTACTTAACTTATAAAAACTGAAGAACTTCTTACTATCTGCATTACAATGTCTAGCTAAATCAAGTTCCTTTGCCCTTTTAGCTGCTCTGACCTTTTTCTTAACTGAATTTCTTGCATTCTGGTAGGCCTTCTGATTTATATCTAGTGAAGATCCCTTCAAAATGCCAAATGCACTTCTTTTAGCTTGTATAGCACTCCTTACTTCTGGGGTAAGCCAAACTGGATTGCCCTTGGTTCTGTTACGTTTGTGCCTGAGGGGTATATGCCGATTTTGAATTTGGCTTAATCTAGCTTTGAAAACATTCCAGGCCTCACATGCATCTAAACCTGCCAACTCAACGTTCCATTTTATCTGTGCGAGGTCATTTCTAATACCATCAAAATCAGCCCGGCTGAAGTTTGGAACCATAATAAGGTTATCTTTGGGCCTCATTTCTGATGA
>JAXIVJ010017924.1:2500-15000 GCA_036785665.1 Chirona hameri | reverse complement strand
TATCTGCGAACACAGGTGCTGCCAGGTGTAGATTTACCTGCTCAGGTAATTGCATCATCTTCCATGATCGGCTATCAGCGACGTAGAGTTGCGGATTTAAACACACCGTTAGGCGGCTCGTTGCATCCAGCCAACATCATTTCACCTATCCAATGCAATAGTGCCGGATCGAACGTTTTGCATTTTGTAAAGTTTTGCACAGACTGTTTCGCACTGATACGGCCATCGTCAATCCACCCCAGTTGCTGCCTATTTGGCAGCCGTTTGCCGTTCCAGGAACCACTTCACCATGGTGATCGGAATCCACGCGGCTGCTGCTGATTGGGCCACTATGGAGGCAGGTGTTCCTTACCTCTGTATTGTATCCGCGCCCGCAGCAGAGCAGGTCGCAACTGTCGGGCCCGTTGGAGTTTTTACTACACTGGCGTCCCCGCGTGCCCAGTATGCCCATCTTGGGGTCGTGCAGGCAGTAGTTGGGGCTCTGGTCCAGGTAGACGAGCTCCCTGCGTTTGGGCCCGTGCTGGCTGCGTCGGTCTCGGAACCTCCGTCGCTTCCGACGCAGACGTCGCCGCTTGGTGGCCACCTGATGCACACGAGGCCGGGTCAGGTCAGCCGTCAAATAATTCACACAACACGGACAATACACAACGGCCATACATACACGGCACTGGGCGGGCCACCTGAGGCACACGAGGCCGGGTCAGGTCAGCCGTCAGTTGTGACATCACAGTGAACACACACTGCACACCGGCCGCACACAGCACACGTCGGGCCATCTGTGACACATGGGGCCAGGTCAGGTCAGGCCAGGCACCTCCACATCGCAGACAACACTGAGGACACACGCGCACACGCACACGCACACGCACACCAAACGCAGCACACGGCGGCGGCGGTGTCGGCGGTGGGCCCGGTAGAGGCTGGTGACATTGTTTGTCGCCTGTCGTACAGGACAGCTGTATCGCCGCTGTCAGGCGGCCTCCGACAGGCGATCAGGCGACAGGCGGCCGCGGCAAAAAGGCCCCTGTCCGCACAGAGAAAGTAGTCGCTTCAGCTCGGGTGTCAGGAGCACGCCAACATGTTTATAGAGCTGAGGGTGTATTGTGTACTGGGCCGCTGTCAGTCGCCGCTTTGTTCAGTCAGGGCCCAGCTAGGTCTCAGGGCAGGCAAATAATCCACATCGCGAAAACATCTGTATATAAGAGCTATCTGTTGGATATTGGTCTCCTGTAGACAACAGTTGCATACTATGCATCATATAGCTCCTGCCCAACGAAGTTGAGCTGCAAGTTGTAGGACTAAGCGAGCATTATTTCAGCTCCCCGCGTCGGATTCGTTCGAAGCTCCGCTATGCATTGAAAGTTGGCAGCGGAGAGCCGGTTCCGAAAGCCAATACCCGTTCTCGTTTGTTACCGCCGAGCATGACATTCATATTGCCACTCCAATAACATGGAGATTAGTCCGTTGTGCGGCGGTAAGGGCCCGCCGACGGTCGCCCCTCCTCGGCGAGACAAGGCGAGCCGCCCGAGCCGCCCCCAGCCGCGTGCGGGCGACCCGCCGATTGTGAAAATCCGCGTAAAATGAGAGTTCTAAGCGGCTGAAATGTATCAGCCAACCGGCAAATATGACGACGACGGACATTAGAAACGGAAACGAGAGCTTAACGGAAGCCAGAAACGGAAGCGGTTGCCAACGAGGCGGTAAGCGCAATCGGAAATACGGAAATACGCCTCTGGGTGTGACGAGTCGGAATACGCCTCTGGGTGTGACGAGTCGGAAATACGCCTCTGGGTGTGACGAGTCGGAAATACGCCTCTGGGTGTGACGAGTCGGAAATACGCCTCTGGGTGTGACGAGTCGGAAATACGCCTCTGGGTGTGACGAGTCGGAAATACGCCCCTGAGTGTGGCGAGTCGGAAATACGCCTCTGGGTGTGACGAGTCGGAAATACGCCTCTGGGTGTGACGAGTCGGAAATACGCCTCTGGGTGTGGCGAGTCAGAAATACGCCTCTGGGTGTGGCGAGTCGGAAATACGTTTATTGTACGCTGGAAAGGCTTTTACCATATGCCGAGATATCCTTTCAACATTAGCACGTGCTTTTGGGAAATGCTTTCGGACCGCTGCGGCTAGTGTTGAAGGTATCTGGGAAACGATTTGGCCCGGGGCATTTTTAGTTTCCCAGACAATTATTTAACAGAATATTCAGAGCGGAAGTGCCAAAATCACACATACATATTTGCTATATTTATGATTACTGGATTTGTCGAATAAACCCTGTGACTCGCCTTAAAACATTATTGCACTGTCACATACGTAACTATTTATTGTATTACATACAACACACATACATATTGATGCGCATATTATTCGGATATCTGACGCCAATAACATGCGGCAAAACGAAATCGTGTGCAGACAATTCATAGCACTATAATTAGTTTTATCATTTATGACCTCTTCCTCGAAATTAAAATATAATAGTACCAAAAAACGTTATATTAATATTTCGATCACAGATCTTCATCAGAAATTATACATTACCAAAACGACAATAATCAGAATAAAAGTTTCGACTGCATATTGTTTCCCGCGTTTTTTTACACATTTTCGCGCGACATTTCTCGCGAACTTTATTCATACGGGCACAACCTTCTAGAGGATACATCAACTTCGGTCTGCATAAATAGTCGACATCATCTCGCATATATATCACAGCATCACCTATTAACAAACAAACATTCAAGCCCATATCTAACAATATGCATAAATATACAATAAAACGGGGGGAAAAAAATACAATGTTGCCAAACCTAAAAAGATGTATCTACACGAACAATGCCATCGCAAAAGGGCGGAAGTGTTGAATTTTTCATGATTGGCCACGAGGACACATTGGAGTTCAGCTTTGGTTGTTCCTTTCTAATCAAAATAGACTCTGCGATTTTTCGGTCCGGGTGGTCCTTAGCTCTGTAAAGCACTTGAACTTGAATGGGTGTAGGGGTGTGCCCCGCTTCAGGATGAGCCATCTTGAAATGGTCCCCCATCGGTGTATCATCCTTCCTGCCTACCATGTCTCGGACATGTTCATTAAATCTTAGTCTCAGCGGGCGTTTGTATGTATCGATACATCTTTTTAGGTTTGGCAACATTGTATTTTTTTCCCCCGTTTTATTGTATATTTATGCATATTGTTAGATATGGGCTTGAATGTTGGTTTGTTAATAGGTGATGCTGTGATATATATGCGAGATGATGTCGACTATTTATGCAGACCGAAGTTGATATATCCTCTACAAGGTTGTGCCCGTATGAATAAAGTTCGCGAGAAATGTCGCGCGAAAATGTGTAAAAAAAACGCGGGAAACAATATGCAGTCGAAACTTGTATTCTGATTATTGTCGTTTTGGTAATGTATAATTTCTGATGAAGATCTGTGATCGAAATATTAATATAACGTTTTTTGGTACTATTATATTTTAATTTCGAGGAAGAGGTCATAAATGATAAAACTAATTATAATTTGCCTATACAATATGTTCCTCGCACAAGCACTAACCAATATAAAGAAATTCATAGCACTGTGTAATCATACTTGTCTACTTACTGTATGCGTAATCAACTTGATTATGGGCACAGTTTGTGATTCTTTTGGAAGTGGTCGGCGGCTGAAAGCATGCAATGAAAGGCGATCGCTTCATAGTGCCCGCTATTACCCTTCCTTGCTTCAATCGATAGAAGGGCACACGAGTAAGGGGAGTTTCGTTTTGCACCACTCCAGAAGATTGACACTGTTCTGTTCTTTGCAGTGTTCTTGAAGTAGTTTGATCCGTAGCTCCATTATTTTTCCTCACAGTAGAGTATCTGAATCGCGACTGGATTCTATTAGCTTTCTTCTTCTCTCTTATCGTGTTTCTCTTTTTTTGGAGGTCTTGATTATTGGACATTCGGAAACCCAAATGCAGAGAAAAAGGCCTTGATATACGAATGTCACAGTGCGTACCTAATAGGCTGATTAAATACTTGAAGTTCAATAGATCCAGTCTGTAAAAGAACACAGTACATAAACGGCATATGATAAAATAAATATCTCCCTTGGGCCAGCAGTTTGTTTAAGTCCTCGGTCATCCTGAAAATTTTGCACTCGCCCTACGGGCTCGTGCAAAAATTTGTCAGGCTGACCTCGGACTTAAACAAACTTTTCCCCGGCCCCGGTAGGTATTATATATAGTCAAACGAATTATGAATTACCTTTGCAAAATATTTTACCGTCATTTCGCTACATTGTAATTCTAAGCAGCGTTTAGTTAACTAAAGATTTATCGTCAAGATCATCAATGCATTTTTGTATAGATAAATACACATTTTAATTAAGTGTAACATCAAAAAAAGCTACGAGTGCATGGTGAAAACGAATGTCGGATACATACAAACATATTTTTCGAAGCGGTGTATATATAGTGGTCTAAAAAGGACAGGTGTGCGTTCGAGCTCAGATGGTTTTATATTGGTTTATAAACCAACGTTGACTGGATTTCATACATTCGCCAAGTATTTGAAAAAAACGTTACACTTGTTAGCGTAACGTACTAATATATGTGTTTGCACAAGGAGTGACTATAGCCTAGTGAAACGTTTCCCTATTTGATGTTCACTTTAAGTGAAATATTGTACCTGTTGACGTTTAAAGGGACTGTCCCACCTTTGTTAAAGTTGTCGAATCACACTTAATTGTATGTCTACATGTCAAGCGAGGTCAGCTGAACATGTTCGTGAACTTTTTTCCGAAACAAAATGCTTATCTAGGAAGATATTCAACTTTTAGTTTTAAGCGGAAAGTTGGGTTGGTGACGTCATATGATTTTTTTAATCACAGGGAAATCATTTGTGTTGCCAAATATACGGCACAATTTTTGTCGACATCTATTGCGCAGAAAAAGCGAACCACCTGGTGTCTAGATTGGCTTAGATTGCGAACCACCTGGGGATCGAGAAATGAAAGACGAAAATATTCCAAGGCTGACCTTAAAACAAGTCGACTATCATTACCAGTTGGGTAAAGAGACGACGCTGTCGGTTTAGAGGCCACATTCAAATACACATGGGCCTTATTTTTTACAGATGTCAAAATCAAACTCGAATATCTTTTTGATTAGATCATTGTGGTTGTTTTAACTTCTACCATATTGAATTGCAATGCATAGCCATACAAATGGCTATCTCAACTCAAATATAATGTTAAGGTGGGATAGTCCCTTTAACTGTCCATTTGCACAGTGGAAAAGTTACATATTTTAGCCGATGCGCTTATGGTGTCATCTGGACATTTATAATTATTGTCACACATAATGACCCAGTTTTGAGGGAAAGCGACAGTCAGCGACACTTACACAATGGAAAGATAAATGTCAGGTGACAATGTTTTACTTACAACACCTATCCAAACCATCGCTGCCATTTGCCAAGCAGAATGAAATGACTCGTGGCGGAAGCACACATGCGTGGCGTGTGTCGGGTCAACGGACCCAGACAAGTATTTACGATGCATTGAATGGCCGGATCAGAGCGACCGCTCCTTACCTCCACAGATCTCCTGTAGCGTTTCTTGAGAAAGTCACCGATCTGGTTAAAGGAGGGCATGGTGCGCCAACAGGTTTTGAGCTCGCACGAGCCAGAGACGCCGTGGCAGCGACACTGCATCTTCATCAGAGTACGCACCGCCTGTGGCAGGGAAACAGGGGATCGGTCAGCAACGCGATAACACCTATACACGTTTAATCCTGTGGAAGAAGTCTTTCAGTCAACCACCGCAGCCAGCAGTGCACGACGACGATACAGTGATCCTTATCAGGCTCGGGAGGGTGATTTGGTTAGAAGCGTAATTTTGATACTGCAACTTTGGGAAGCTTGACTCTGCGATATGTCCGACATCCGATACGTGTCCGTATCTCATTCAATACAATAACAACAGGGACCCTGATAAACACATGACCTTGCATATATGTAACCGGTACCAGCAAGCTGTTCATTTGGCGACCGGTGCCGACTTCGAGCCCCGCAGCTCTGACTTCCTGACTCACTGAGTTCTCCAGTCGGTTACCACGACAACCCAGGAGCCCCGCAGCTCTGACTGCCTGACTCACTGAGTTCTCCAGTCGGTTACCACGACAACCCAGGAGCACCGCAGCTCTGACTTCCTGACTCACTGAGTTCTCCAGTCGGTTACCATAACAACCCAGGAGCCCCGCAGCTCTGACTTCCTGACTCACTGAGTTCTCCAGTCGGTTACCACGACAACCCAGGAGCCCCGCAGCTCTGACTTCCTGACTCACTGAGTTCTCCAGTCGGTTAACACGACAACCCAGGAGCACCGCAGCTCTGACTTCCTGACTCACTGAGTTCTCCAGTCGGTTACCATGACAACCCGGGGTCGCCTGCGAGTCAGTGACCTCGGCCCAGCGGCGCAAAGTGGCCGATTTTGCACAGGGCGGCCCAGACAGCCCACAGTGGGGCCGATTTTCCACTCGGTGGCCAGACACAGCCGACCGGGTCGGACCGAGGGGCCGGAAGAGGCCGGGAGAGGCCGGCCGATCTGCCTGGCCGCAGCTCAATGTACGCGCCGGCAGCAGCCTGATGGCGCAGTTTGGCCGCCTGAATAGACGCCGGCGCTGCCACTCACCGCACAACAATTATTATGCTAATGCGACCAAAGCGGCGTGTGGCGCACGAAAGCGGCGCGCCCGCCGGCAGTCATGGCGCATGGAGACGGCGGCCCGCACGGGTCCGCACGGGTCCGCACGTGGGAATGACTTTGTAGACTCGCCTACGCCTCGTGGACTTGCTCAAACTGCGGCGCAGCTGGTCGAAACATGGAATTATATTGTTTATTTTTACTGGTATAGTTGAGTAACCGGTTGGGACTTAGCTTGAACTAGTTGGAGCGACAGATTGGCTTGGCAACACTTCACAACACTTGTGCCGCAGTTCACTACGACTTAAAGAGTTTCGGACAAGTGATTTTCATGATATTAGATTCATGACTTTGGCGAACCTGTTTCGTGCTGTTCAAAGTATCGCTCGAAGTCTTGGCTAGTTCGATCCACGGCGACTCAATGTTCACTATAATAAAACCGAAACTCTTCGCGTATTTTGTAGCAGCGTGGTGCAAACGCCACGAGTGCACCGAAATGGCCTGGCAAACTTACCAGACGGCCGGCCTCATTGTTGTGGAGGTTCATCAGCTTTCTGGAGTCGTGCTCCTTCTTGACCCTTTCCTCGGAGTCTACGAACTGACGGGCAAAGTTGATGCCGAACCTCACATCATCACTGCCAACAGAGAGACCAGCATTAGATAGGTATACAGGCTCGAGTTGAAGCCGAACGAGGCTGTGAACCAAGTACAGCTGAGTGCAGCATACCATGCGCCAAACGTAAATTAAATGTAACATGTCAATATGCGATACACGAGACTTGAATTTGCTCCCGGTAAAATATTGGAAAAGAATAAGCTTGAAAGGTAGTGATACTCTATCTAGGACATTGTCTGAAATCGAGATTTTGTCGAGTATTTTCTTTGTTTATTCAACTTAAAGCTTCAATTATGTGGGTGACTTAACGATTGCAATACCAATTTAACGCCATTCAGTATAGGCTAAGGAAAATATCGATGAAACGATCATTTTGCCACCGTTTAATTATCGACTTGCCAGTATACCATTCCTGTTCGTCCTAACTTGCGGCCGGTGACCACTGACCTGCAGCCGCCCCCCTGCGGCGTGGAGCGACCCTCTGAGCTGGAGTACACTACTGACCTGCAGCCGCCCCCCTGCGGCGTGGAGCGACCCTCTGAGCTGGAGTACACTACTGACCTGCAGCCGCCCCCTGCGGCGTGGAGCGACCCTCTGAGCTGGAGTACACTACTGACCTGCAGCCGCCCCCCTGCGGCGTGGAGCGACCCTCTGAGCTGGAGTACACCACTGACCTGCAGCCGCCCCCCTGCGGCGTGGAGCGACCCTCTGAGCTGGAGTACACCACTGACCTGCAGCCACCCCCCTGCGGCGTGGAGCGACCCTCTGAGCTGGAGTACACCACTGACCTGCAGCCGCCCCCTGCGGCGTGGAGCGACCCTCTGAGCTGGAGTACACCACTGACCTGCAGCCGCCCCCTGCGGCGTGGAGCGACCCTCTGAGCTGGAGTACACCACTGACCTGCAGCCGCCCCCTGCGGCGTGGAGCGACCCTCTGAGCTGGAGTACACCACTGACCTGCAGCCACCCCCTGCGGCGTGGAGCGACCCTCTGAGCTGGAGTACACCACTGACCTGCAGCCGCCCCCCTGCGGCGTGGAGCGACCCTCTGAGCTGGAGTACACTACTGACCTGCAGCCGCCCCCCTGCGGCGTGGAGCGACCCTCTGAGCTGGAGTACACCACTGACCTGCAGCCGCCCCCCTGCGGCGTGGAGCGACCCTCTGAGCTGGAGTACACCACTGACCTGCAGCCGCCCCCCTGCGGCGTGGAGCGACCCTCTGAGCTGGAGTACACCACTGACCTGCAGCCGCCCCCCTGCGGCGTGGAGCGACCCTCTGAGCTGGAGTACACCACTGACCTGCAGCCGCCCCCCTGCGGCGTGGAGCGACCCTCTGAGCTGGAGTACACCACTGACCTGCAGCCGCCCCCCTGCGGCGTGGAGCGACCCTCTGAGCTGGAGTACACCACTGACCTGCAGCCGCCCCCCTGCGGCGTGGAGCGACCCTCTGAGCTGGAGTACACCACTGACCTGCAGCCGCCCCCCTGCGGCGTGGAGCGACCCTCTGAGCTGGAGTACACCACTGACCTGCAGCCGCCCCCCTGCGGCGTGGAGCGACCCTCTGAGCTGGAGTACACCACTGACCTGCAGCCGCCCCCCTGCGGCGTGGAGCGACCCTCTGAGCTGGAGTACACCACTGACCTGCAGCCGCCCCCCTGCGGCGTGGAGCGACCCTCTGAGCTGGAGTACACCACTGACCTGCAGCCGCCCCCTGCGGCGTGGAGCGACCCTCTGAGCTGGAGTACACCACTGACCTGCAGCCGCCCCCTGCGGCGTGGAGCGACCCTCTGAGCTGGAGTACACCACTGACCTGCAGCCGCCCCCCTGCGGCGTGGAGCGACCCTCTGAGCTGGAGTACACCACTGACCTGCAGCCGCCCCCTGCGGCGTGGAGCGACCCTCTGAGCTGGAGTACACCACTGACCTGCAGCCACCCCCTGCGGCGTGGAGCGACCCTCTGAGCTGGAGTACACCACTGACCTGCAGCCACCGCCCTGCGGCGTGGAGCGACCCTCTGAGCTGGAGTACACCACTGACCTGCAGCCGCCCCCCTGCGGCGTGGAGCGACCCTCTGAGCTGGAGTACACCACTGACCTGCAGCCACCCCCTGCGGCGTGGAGCGACCCTCTGAGCTGGAGTACACCACTGACCTGCAGCCACCCCCTGCGGCGTGGAGCGACCCTCTGAGCTGGAGTACACCACTGACCTGCAGCCACCCCCCTGCGGCGTGGAGCGACCCTCTGAGCTGGAGTACACTACTGACCTGCAGCCGCCCCCCTGCGGCGTGGAGCGACCCTCTGAGCTGGAGTACACCACTGACCTGCAGCCACCCCCTGCGGCGTGGAGCGACCCTCTGAGCTGGAGTACACCACTGACCTGCAGCCGCCCCCTGCGGCGTGGAGCGACCCTCTGAGCTGGAGTACACCACTGACCTGCAGCCGCCCCCCTGCGGCGTGGAGCGACCCCTCTGAAGCTGGAGTACACCACTGACCTGGCAGCCGCCCCCCCTGCGGCGTGGAGCGACCCTCTGAGCTGGAGTACACCACTGACCTGCAGCCCACCCCCTGCGGCGTGGAGCGACCCCTCTGAGCTGGAGTACACCACTGACCTGCAGCCACCCCCTGCGGCGTTGGAGCGACCCTCTGAGCTGGAGTACACCACTGACCTGCAGCCCACCCCCTGCGGCGTGGAGCGACCCTCTGAGCTGGAGTACACTACTGACCTGCAGCCGCCCCCCCTGCGGCGTGGAGCGACCCTCTGAGCTGGAGTACACCACTGACCTGCAGCCACCCCCTGCGGCGTGGAGCGACCCTCTGAGCTGGAGTACACCACTGACCTGCAGCCGCCCCCTGCGGCGTGGAGCGACCCTCTGAGCTGGAGTACACCACTGACCTGCAGCCGCCCCCTGCGGCGTGGAGCGACCCTCTGAGCTGCGAGTACACCACTGACCTGCAGCCGCCCCCTGCGGCGTGGAGCGACCCTCTGAGCTGGAGTACACCACTGACCTGCAGCCGCCCCCTGCGGCGTGGAGCGACCCTCTGAGCTGGAGTACACCACTGACCTGCAGCCGCCCCCCTGCGGCGTGGAGCGACCCCTCTGAGCTGGAGTACACCACTGACCTGCAGCCACCCCCTTGCGGCGTGGAGCGACCCTCTGAGCTGGAGTACACTACTGACCTGCAGCCACCCCCCTGCGGCCGTGGAGCGACCCTCTGAGCTGGAGTACACCACTGACCTGCAGCCGCCCCCTGCGGCGTGGAGCGACCCTCTGAGCTGGAGTACACCACTGACCTGCAGCCGCCCCCTGCGGCGTGGAGCGACCCTCTGAGCTGGAGTACACCACTGACCTGCAGCCACCCCCTGCGGCGTGGAGCGACCCTCTGAGCTGGAGTACACCACTGACCTGCAGCCACACCCCCTGCGGCGTGGAGCGACCCTCTGAGCTGGAGTACACCACTGACCTGCAGCCGCCCCCCTGCGGCGTGGAGCGACCCTCTGAGCTGGAGTACACCACTGACCTGCAGCCGCCCCCTGCGGCGTGGAGCGACCCTCTGAGCTGGAGTACACCACTGACCTGCAGCCACCCCCCTGCGGCGTGGAGCGACCCTCTGAGCTGGAGTACACCACTGACCTGCAGCCACCCCCTGCGGCGTGGAGCGACCCTCTGAGCTGGAGTACACCACTGACCTGCAGCCACCCCCTGCGGCGTGGAGCGACCCTCTGAGCTGGAGTACACCACTGACCTGCAGCCGCCCCCTGCGGCGTGGAGCGACCCTCTGAGCTGGAGTACACCACTGGACCTGCAGCCGCCCCCTGCGGCGTGGAGCGACCCTCTGAGCTGGAGTACACCACTGGCCTGCAGCCGCCCCCCTGCGGCGTGGAGCGACCCTCTGAGCTGGAGTACACCACTGACCTGCAGCCGCCCCCCTGCGGCGTGGAGCGACCCTCTGAGCTGGAGTACACCACTGACCTGCAGCCGCCCCCTGCGGCGTGGAGCGACCCTCTGAGCTGGAGTAACACCACTGACCTGCAGCCGCCCCCTGCGGCGTGGAGCGACCCTCTGAGCTGGAGTACACCACTGGCCTGCAGCCGCCCCCCTGCGGCGTGGAGCGACCCCTCTGAGCTGGAGTACACACTACTGACCTGCAGCCGCCCCCCTGCGGCGAGGAGTGACCCTCTGAGCTGGAGTACACTACTGACCTGCAGCCGCCCCCTTGCGGCGTGAAGCGACCCTCTGAGCTGGAGTACAACTACTGACCTGCAAGCCGCCCCCCTGCGGCGAGGAGTGACCCTCTGAGCTGGAGTACACTACTGACCTGCAGCCGCCCCCTTGCGGCGTGAAGCGACCCTCTGAGCTGGAGTACACCACTGACCTGCAGCCGCCCCACTTCCATCCCTGCGGCGTGGAGCGTCCCTCTGAGGTGAGGTCGCAGGTGCACTCGGTCAGGTTGCCCGAGCTGCAGGCCTGGGTGACGGCGTGCACCACTCCCGGCAGAGAGCACCGCGTACACGAACGCTGTCTCTTTACTGCCTGCAACACGGCGTCGTAAACTGGGGTCAGAGGCTGGGCCGGTGACGTCACTGAAGGGGACATACATGTGGATCAGAGGCTGGGCGGCGTTGGAGCGAAAAACCAGAGGCTGGGTGGTGTTGGTATCTAGTCGCTCTGTCAATGCAGGTTGTGTCGGCAATCGTGAGGGTGCGCCCTCAGACTGTCTCAGACTGTCTATCCCCTCAGACTGTCTGTCCCCTCAGACTGTCTGTCACCTCAGACTGCTGTCCCCTCAGACTATATGTCCCTCAGACTGTCTGTCCCCCTCAGACTGCTGTCCCCTCAGACTGTCTGGTCCCAGCAGACTGTCTGTCCCCGCAGACTGTCTGTCACCTCAGACTGTCTGTCCCCGCAGACTGTCTGTCCCTTCAGACTGTCTGTCCCAGCAGACTGTCTGTCCCCACAGACTGTCTGTCACCTCAGACTGTCTGTCCCCGCAGACTGTCTGTCCCTTCAGACTGTCTGTCCCAGCAGACTGTCTGTCCCCGCAGACTGTCTGTCCCCGCAGACTGCCTGTCCCAGCAGACTGCCTGTCCCAGCAGACTGTCTGTCCCCGCAGACTGTCTGTCCCCGCAGACTGTCCTGGTCCCCCTCAGACTGCTGTCCCCTCAGACTGCTGTCCCCTCAGACTGTCTGTCCCCGCAGA
>JAXIVJ010017923.1:15000-20000 GCA_036785665.1 Chirona hameri | reverse complement strand
GGCGGTGTTGTACCGCCTCCGGGCATACCACACCGCCTCCGGGCATACAACACCGCCTCCGGGCATACTACACCGCTTCCGGGCATACCACACCGCCTCCGGGCATACAACACCGCCTCCGGGCATACTACACCGCCTCCGGGCATACAACACCGCCTCCGGGCATACCACACCGCCTCCGGGCATACAACACCGCCTCCGGGCATACAACACCGCCTCCGGGCATACCACACCGCCTCCGGGCATACAACACCGCCTCCGGGCATACAACACCGCCTCCGGGCATACCACACCGTCTCACGTCATCATCAGCAACATCATCAGCAACATCATCAGCAACATCACCAGCAACATCATCAGCAACATCATCAGCAACATCATCAGCAACATCATCAGCAACATCATCAGCAACATCATCATCAACATCATCATCAATATCATCATCAACATCATCATCAACATCATCATCAACATCATCAGCAACATCATCAGCAACATCATCAGCAACATCATCAGCAACATCATCAACAACATCATTATCAGCAACATCATCATCAGCAACATCATCATCAGCAACATCATCATCATCATCATCATCATCATCATCATCATCATCATCATCATCATCATCATCATCATCATCATCATCATCATCATCATCATCATCATCATCATCATCATCATCATCATCATCATCATCATCATCATCATCATCATCATCATCATCATCATCATCATCATCATTATCATCATCATGCCTGGAGGCGGTGTTGTACCGCCTCCGGGCATACCACACCGCCTCCGGGCATACAACACCGCCTCCGGGCATACTACACCGCTTCCGGGCATACCACACCGCCTCCGGGCATACAACACCGCCTCCGGGCATACTACACCGCCTGCGGGCATACAACACCGCCTCCGGGCATACAACACCGCCTCCGGGCATACTACACCGCCTCCGGGCATACCACACCGCCTCCGGGCATACAACACCGCCTCCGGGCATATTGCACCGCCTCCGGGCATACCACACCGCCTCCGGGCATACAACACCGCCTCCGGGCATACTACACCGCCTCCGGGCATACCAGACCGCCTCAGGGCATACAACACCGCCTCCGGGCATACAACACCGCCTCCGGGCATACCACACCGCCTCCGGGCATACAACACCGCCTCCGGGCATACAACACCGCCTCCGGGCATACCACACCGCCTCCGGGCATACAACACCGCCTCCGGGCATACAACACCGCCTCCGGGCATACCACACCGTCTCACGTCATCATCAGCAACATCATCAGCAACATCATCAGCAACATCACCAGCAACATCATCAGCAACATCATCAGCAACATCATCAGCAACATCATCAGCAACATCATCATCAACATCATCATCAACATCATCATCAACATCATCATCAACATCATCATCAACATCATCAGCAACATCATCAGCAACATCATCAGCAACATCGTCAGCAACATCATCAACAACATCATCATCAGCAACATCATCATCAGCAACATCATCATCAGCAACATCATCATCATCATCATCATCATCATCATCATCATCATCATCATCATCATCATCATCATCATCATCATCATCATCATCATCATCATCATCATCATCATCATCATCATCATCATCATCATCATCATCATCATCATCATCATCATCATCATCATCATCATCATCATCATCATTATCATCATCATGCCCGGAGGCGGTGTTGTACCGCCTCCGGGCATACCACACCGCCTCCGGGCATACAACACCGCCTCCGGGCATACTACACCGCCTCCGGGCATACCACACCGCCTCCGGGCATACAACACCGCCTCCGGGCATACTCATACTACACCGCCTCCGGGCATACCACACCGCCTCCGGGCATACAACACCGCCTCCGGGCATACTGCACCGCCTCCGGGCATACCACACCGCCTCCGGGCATACAACACCGCCTCCGGGCATACTACACCGCCTCCGGGCATACCAGACCGCCTCAGGGCATACAACACCGCCTCCGGGCATACAACACCGCCTCCGGGCATACCACACCGCCTCCGGGCATACAACACCGCCTCCGGGCATACAACACCGCCTCCGGGCATACCACACCGCCTCCGGGCATACAACACCGCCTCCGGGCATACAACACCGCCTCCGGGCATACAACACCGCCTCCGGGCATACCACACCGTCTCACGTCATCATCAGCAACATCATCAGCAACATCATCAGCAACATCACCAGCAACATCATCAGCAACATCATCATCAACATCATCAGCAACATCATCAGCAACATCATCAGCAACATCATCATCAACATCATCATCAACATCATCATCAACATCATCATCAACATCATCATCAACATCATCAGCAACATCATCAGCAACATCATCAGCAACATCATCAGCAACATCATCAACAACATCATCATCAGCAACATCATCATCAGCAACATCATCATCAGCAACATCATCATCATCATCATCATCATCATCATCATCATCATCATCATCATCATCATCATCATCATCATCATCATCATCATCATCATCATCATCATTATCATCATCATGCCTGGAGGCGGTGTTGTACCGCCTCCGGGCATACCACACCGCCTCCGGGCATACAACACCGCCTCCGGGCATACTACACCGCTTCCGGGCATACCACACCGCCTCCGGGCATACAACACCGCCTCCGGGCATACTACACCGCCTCCGGGCATACAACACCGCCTCCGGGCATACAACACCGCCTCCGGGCATACTGCACCGCCTCCGGGCATACCACACCGCCTCCGGGCATACAACACCGCCTCCGGGCATACTACACCGCCTCCGGGCATACCAGACCGCCTCAGGGCATACAACACCGCCTCCGGGCATACAACACCGCCTCCGGGCATACCACACCGCCTCCGGGCATACAACACCGCCTCCGGGCATACAACACCGCCTCCGGGCATACCACACCGTCTCACGTCATCATCAGCAACATCATCAGCAACATCATCAGCAACATCACCAGCAACATCATCAGCAACATCATCAGTAACATCATCAGCAACATCATCAGCAACATCATCAGCAACATCATCATCAACATCATCATCAACATCATCATCAACATCATCATCAACATCATCATCAACATCATCAGCAACATCATCAGCAACATCATCAGCAACATCATCAGCAACATCATCAACAACATCATCATCAGCAACATCATCATCAGCAACATCATCATCAGCAACATCATCATCATCATCATCATCATCATCATCATCATCATCATCATCATCATCATCATCATCATCATCATCATCATCATCATCATCATCATCATCATCATCATCATCATCATCATCATCATCATCATCATCATCATCATCCTCATCATCATCATCATCATCATCATCATCATCATCATCATCATCATCATCATCATCATCATCATCATCATCATCATCATCATCATCATCATCATCATCATCATTATCATCATCATGCCTGGAGGCGGTGTTGTACCGCCTCCGGGCATACCACACCGCCTCCGGGAATACAACACCGCCTCCGGGCATACTACACCGCTTCCGGGCATACCACACCGCCTCCGGGCATACAACACCGCCTCCGGGCATACTACACCGCCTCCGGGCATACAACACCGCCTCCGGGCATACAACACCGCCTCCGGGCATACTGCACCGCCTCCGGGCATACCACACCGCCTCCGGGCATACAACACCGCCTCCGGGCATACTACACCGCCTCCGGGCATACCAGACCGCCTCAGGGCATACAACACCGCCTCCGGGCATACAACACCGCCTCCGGGCATACCACACCGCCTCCGGGCATACAACACCGCCTCCGGGCATACAACACCGCCTCCGGGCATACCACACCGCCTCCGGGCATACAACACCGCCTCCGGGCATACAACACCGCCTCCGGGCATACTACACCGTCTCACGTCATCATCAGCAACATCATCAGCAACATCATCAGCAACATCACCAGCAACATCATCAGCAACATCATCAGCAACATCATCAGCAACATCATCAGCAACATCATCAGCAACATCATCAGCAACATCATCATCAACATCATCATCAACATCATCATCAACATCATCATCAACATCATCAGCAACATCATCAGCAACATCATCAGCAACATCATCAGCAACATCATCAGCAACATCATCAACAACATCATCATCAGCAACATCATCATCAGCAACATCATCATCAGCAACATCATCATCATCATCATCATCTCATCATCATCATCATCATCATCATCATCATCATCATCATCATCATCATCATCATCATCATCATCATCATCATCATCATCATCATCATCATCATCATCATCATCATCATCATCATCATCATCATCATCATCATCATCATCATCATCATCATCATCATCATCATCATCATCATCATCATCATCATCATCATCATCATCATCATTATCATCATCATGCCCGGAGGCGGTGTTGTACCGCCTCCGGGCATACCACACCGCCTCCGGGCATACAACACCGCCTCCGGGCATACTACACCGCCTCCGGGCATACCACACCGCCTCCGGGCATACAACACCGCCTCCGGGCATACTACACCGCCTCCGGGCATACCACACCGCCTCCGGGCATACAACACCGCCTCCGGGCATACTGCACCGCCTCCGGGCATACCACACCGCCTCCGGGCATACAACACCGCCTCCGGGCATACTACACCGCCTCCGGGCATACCAGACCGCCTCAGGGCATACAACACCGCCTCCGGGCATACAACACCGCCTCCGGGCATACCACACCGCCTCCGGGCATACAACACCGCCTCCGGGCATACAACACCGCCTCCGGGCATACCACACCGCCTCCGGGCATACAACACCGCCTCCGGGCATACAACACCGCCTCCGGGCATACAACACCGCCTCC
>JAXIVJ010017923.1:5000-7500 GCA_036785665.1 Chirona hameri | reverse complement strand
AACATCATCATCAACATCATCAGCAACATCATCAGCAACATCATCAGCAACATCATCAGCAACATCATCAACAACATCATCATCATCAACATCATCATCAGCAACATCATCATCAGCAACATCATCATCATCATCATCATCATCATCATCATCATCATCATCATCATCATCATCATCATCATCATCATCATCATCATCATCATCATCATCATCATCATCATCATCATCATCATCATCATCATCATCATCATCATCATCATCATCATCCTCATCATCATCATCATCATCATCATCATCATCATCATCATCATCATCATCATCATCATCATCATCATCATCATCATCATCATCATCATCATCATCATCATCATCATCATCATCATCATTATCATCATCATGCCTGGAGGCGGTGTTGTACCGCCTCCGGGCATACCACACCGCCTCCGGGCATACAACACCGCCTCCGGGCATACTACACCGCTTCCGGGCATACCACACCGCCTCCGGGCATACAACACCGCCTCCGGGCATACTACACCGCCTCCGGGCATACAACACCGCCTCCGGGCATACAACACCGCCTCCGGGCATACTGCACCGCCTCCGGGCATACCACACCGCCTCCGGGCATACAACACCGCCTCCGGGCATATTGCACCGCCTCCGGGCATACCACACCGCCTCCGGGCATACAACACCGCCTCCGGGCATACTACACCGCCTCCGGGCATACCAGACCGCCTCAGGGCATACAACACCGCCTCCGGGCATACAACACCGCCTCCGGGCATACCACACCGCCTCCGGGCATACAACACCGCCTCCGGGCATACAACACCGCCTCCGGGCATACCACACCGCCTCCGGGCATACAACACCGCCTCCGGGCATACAACACCGCCTCCGGGCATACCACACCGTCTCACGTCATCATCAGCAACATCATCAGCAACATCATCAGCAACATCACCAGCAACATCATCAGCAACATCATCAGCAACATCATCAGCAACATCATCAGCAACATCATCATCAACATCATCATCAACATCATCATCAACATCATCATCAACATCATCATCAACATCATCAGCAACATCATCAGCAACATCATCAGCAACATCGTCAGCAACATCATCAACAACATCATCATCAGCAACATCATCATCAGCAACATCATCATCAGCAACATCATCATCATCATCATCATCATCATCATCATCATCATCATCATCATCATCATCATCATCATCATCATCATCATCATCATCATCATCATCATCATCATCATCATCATCATCATCATCATCATCATCATCATCATCATCATCATCATCATCATCATCATCATCATTATCATCATCATGCCCGGAGGCGGTGTTGTACCGCCTCCGGGCATACCACACCGCCTCCGGGCATACAACACCGCCTCCGGGCATACTACACCGCCTCCGGGCATACCACACCGCCTCCGGGCATACAACACCGCCTCCGGGCATACTACACCGCCTCCGGGCATACCACACCGCCTCCGGGCATACAACACCGCCTCCGGGCATACTGCACCGCCTCCGGGCATACCACACCGCCTCCGGGCATACAACACCGCCTCCGGGCATACTACACCGCCTCCGGGCATACCAGACCGCCTCAGGGCATACAACACCGCCTCCGGGCATACAACACCGCCTCCGGGCATACCACACCGCCTCCGGGCATACAACACCGCCTCCGGGCATACAACACCGCCTCCGGGCATACCACACCGCCTCCGGGCATACAACACCGCCTCCGGGCATACAACACCGCCTCCGGGCATACAACACCGCCTCCGGGCATACCACACCGTCTCACGTCATCATCAGCAACATCATCAGCAACATCATCAGCAACATCACCAGCAACATCATCAGCAACATCATCATCAACATCATCAGCAACATCATCAGCAACATCATCAGCAACATCATCATCAACATCATCATCAACATCATCATCAACATCATCATCAACATCATCATCAACATCATCAGCAACATCATCAGCAACATCATCAGCAACATCATCAGCAACATCATCAACAACATCATCATCAGCAACATCATCATCAGCAACATCATCATCAGCAACATCATCATCATCATCATCATCATCATCATCATCATCATCATCATCATCATCATCATCATCATCATCATCATCATCATCATCATCATCATTATCATCATCATGCCTGGAGGCGGTGTTGTACCGCCTCCGGGCATACCACACCGCCTCCGGGCATACAACACCGCCTCCGGGCATACTACACCGCTTCCGGGCATACCACACCGCCTCCGGGCATACAACACCGCCTCCGGGCATACTACACCGCCTCCGGGCATACAACACCGCCTCCGGGCATACAACACCGCCTCCGGGCATACTGCACCGCCTCCGGGCATACCACACCGCCTCCGGGCATACAACACCGCCTCCGGGCATACTACACCGCCTCCGG
>JAXIVJ010017922.1:0-20000 GCA_036785665.1 Chirona hameri | reverse complement strand
CGTGGCAGCCTTTCCACCTAGATCCGGTTCCTCTTCGAGCAGGCATCCGTTGGCCAACCGCCGCCGGCGAACAATGAACGCCACCGTGATCGATCATTACGCCCTAGATTGGTGAATAGCTTCCTGGCGTAATCGCGTCACTATCTGGGCCTGTTGGCGCGATGTGTAACTCTCTGCCGATACGGACACGGATGAACACGGACAGCGCCAGCCGCCGGGAGTCGACCGTCGCACCGGCGACGGACGCTGTCCATCCGGCTCGATCACCGACACTTCACCGATCACCGATCACCGAGTGACACGAGACGACACTTTAATGAACCATGTCGAGCCCGCCAACGGCGGGTCGTCATCTTCTCGTCACCAAGCGTGGGACCCAGCCGGACTCTGTGGGACCCGGTGAGACCCGGCAGGACCCTGTGAGACACAGCCGAACCCGGTGGGACCGGTAACATTGACTCTCAGCAGCCTGTCATCCAGCGTGCGTCGCCCGGGGCGCCGCCGCCGCTTTGTGCCTGCCGACTACAGTGGACGCCGCCGTCGGAGGCTGCGTTGACGGCTGACGGCGGCCGGTCGCGGGCGCCATTACCAATGTTCGCGGTGACCGCGCGGTGACCGCGCGGTCACCGCCTCCGCTGCAAACAGTGCCGCCGACCATCACTCCGCTCCCAAAGATGGTCACGTCACTCGGACTTCACCAACTCGGACTGGGGCAACTTCTCTCCGGGTGACGCGAATGCTCTCCCAGAGGTGGTGACGTCACTTCGGTCCAAAGCCGGTGACGGAATGTGTTTGATGCGGCCTACTTTGTCGCCTTTTGTCTGGACAGGGGCCGTGGAGCCGCAACGGGACGCCGTCCGGAACCGTCACAAAGGCGCCACAAATGGAGCCACGTGCAGCGGGGACGAAATGAGGGGTATGGTGTGATTTACAGCCAGGTTGCAACATTTGAGACTACGTTCATCGCGCTGCAGTGTTTGGCGTTTTGTCATCTGAATTCTGACGGCAATAGAAGTCTGACAATCAGAGCTGCAGTGCTCAGGAACCTTTCAGACACACGGATTGGTCTAAAACTGATCTAACTGCACTGTGGTCTATAGCAGCCTTTCAACAAAATAATTATGCAAATAACGGACATGCTTGCTAGATCAAACACAATCAAGAAAGTCATTTCAGTGATGTAGAATGCAGTTTTGAAACAGCATTGTTCAATTGCTATACACAATGTATTTTTTGTCGTTTGACAACGAAAACGACGACTGTCGTTTGAGGAGGGGATCTTTTTGTGGCAAAAAGGTAATATATATAAATATAAAAAGGGTGGGGGGTGGGGGGGGGGGGCATGTCCCTAACTTCAAAGTAGGGGACAGAGTGTCGTTTCCCCCAACTTTGAGCAAATGACACTGCCCTCGAATTTCAAGCACCTTCAACATTAAGAATACAGTTATCCAGGGAATAAAATCAAAATTTTCGCGCCGTTCCGCGGCGCAATTGCAATACACATTCAATTATATACGGGTTAAAACAAATGGTAAATTCGCACCGTTTCGCGAGGCATTTATGTTTTGTTTATATATTGCTACTTTCCTATATAATTGGGCAAAATAATTCGCTTGATCACCTTTTTTTACCGCACTCTAAAACGCAAAAAATAGAGGCCATAGAGGATAAAATGCATATCCAGGGCATACAAATCAAAATTTTCGCGCCGCTCCGCGGCGCATTCCTTCAAGGGTTCCAGGGCTTGGGCCTAAGAAATATTCGAAGTTGGTATAGCTAATTCCAAACTGGTGTCGCTGGTTCCAAACTTGAAATGGCAGACCCCTCAGTTTACTAACTCCAGCTCGTATAAGTTGGTATGGCCCATGTCATACCTGCCATACTGCATTCTCCATCATTGTAACGTGCATTTTCATCCGTTTTGTTTGGCCCTTTCAACGTTTCGGAAGGGGGCCCTTTCAACGCTCGGGAAGGGGCCCTTTCGAGCCCCCCCCCCCCTGGACGAAATCCTTCCTACGTGTCTGTGTGGACTATGGTTAATTAACAGCCATACCACTGCAACTTAGCAGTAATGCGCATGTATAAGTCGCTCAGTTTTTTTAGAAGCGGAAAGTACGCTAACTTAGTCAACAAGTCACTTCTCTAGGCAGTGGCGTCGCCACAACATTTTGAGTGTGGGGGGGGGGGGGGGCAGCCATGGGCTTGGGGCCAGCCCTAACGGGCTAATGTTAAAGTCCTGCGAATCTGGGGGGGGGGCGGACTCCGGCCGGAGCGATCCTGGGGGGCGCCCCCAGCCCCCCCCCCCCGGAGGCGACGCCCCTGTCTCTAGGTACCACTGGGCACTGATACAGCAAGTAGCGGGAGTATCCCGAGGCAAGTTGGCAGTGGCGCACGCAGGGGGGGGGGGGGGGTCAAAAGGGTCAGCTGACCTCCCCCCCGAAATTTCTAAGGGGCACGCATAAAAAGGACCCGTATTCTGGCCCATACCTGGCAGGGGCCCGGTCTTGGTCCAGCCTGATCGCGGCAGGGGCCCGGTGCGGGTAAAGGCGTGATGTGGGGCCCGGTCACAACAGGGCCCGGTCCTTGCATATTCTTTATACGGGTCCGTTTCTGGTAGGGGCCCGGTCTTGGTCAGGCCCGATCGAGGCAGGGACCCGGTGCTGGCAAAGGTTCGATTTGGGACCCGGTCAGGACGAGGGCCCGGTCTTTGCAAATTCTTCATAGCACGGGCCAGTGGTGGAACTTTATGAAATCGGTTGAGGGGGGGGGGGGGCAACGGCCGAATGGTCAAGTTGACTTACTAAATGTCCAATACTATATATATGTCCAATACTATATGTATATGTATATATAGTGTACAATTATTATATAATATACTTATTATAAACCTATTACAATTATTACAATTATGGAAACATTTTTTTCCGTTTCATACAGGAAAAAATACCCATTTTTTTCTCCAATTTCATTCTTTCAGCCCATAAAATTGACAAATTACTAGTTAACTGAAATTGATAGGTAAACACTGACAAGGACAGCAACACAATTTAGAAGCCGTTAAATGTTAAATTATCGTCATCGGTGGCCAATTAAAAATGTATCTGAAGAACACGTTCCTCATACATAATTGTCACATGCCAGCCGGAGTCGGCAAAAATTAACTGACTCCGACTCCGGCAAAAATGACAATAGACTCAGATTCCGAGTCCGAGTCTGCAAGACTGTTTCCGACCGACATGGCTCTCTCAGCCCGTTTAAGGGCTCTCCAGAATGACAGAGAGCTTTCTCAGACTTGAACAGGGCCCTCTTAGGTCTGACAATGTCCCTCTTAGACAAACGTAAGGCCCTCTCGGATCAGACGGTGGTCATCTCTGGTCGACCGATAATCCTCTCAAAGAAACGGAGGGTCCTCTCTTAGGGACTTAGGGCTCTCTTAGGCCTGAAAAGCGCCCCCCCCTCTGGACGATTAAGAGTCCTGTCAAACTGGTAAACAGATCTCTCAGACAGGCACAGGGTCCTCTCAGGCCTGCCAAAGGTAATTTCAGAACGACAAGGAGCCTAAGGCTCTAAGGCCTGGAAGATACTGTCTCAAATCAACTGAGGCCCCTATCAGACCGCCGGGTTCTTTCCGGTCTAGACAATGGCCCTCTAAGACCAGCCTGGGCCCGCTCAGGCCTGGCAAGACTCAAGAGCCACTCGAGCCGACCGATGGTCCCCTCGGGCCGACTGAATTCTCCTTCAGGCCAACCAAGGGCCCCTTAAGCCGACCAAGGGCCTCTCAAGTCGACCGAGAGCCCCCTAAGGCCGGCAGAAGAGCCCCACAGGCACACTAGGGACCCCTATAGGCCGACCGAGGGCCACTCAAACCGACTAAGGGTCTCTCAGGCCAACCGAAGGCCTCCTCAAGCTGACCGAAGGCCCCTCAGGTCGAAAAATCACCTCAAATTGACCGAAGGCACCTTAGGCCGAAAAAGGGTCTTCTCAAGTCGACTAAGCCAACTGAGGGCCCTTCAAGGCGACCGAGAGCCCCCTAAAGCCGTCAGAGGACCCCCTCATGCAGACGATGTCCCTTCAGGCCGACCAAGGACCCCTCAGACCGAAAAAAGCCCCTTCAAGCTGACTGAGATCCCCTCAGACCAAACGAGAGCCACTCAGGACGACCGAGGGTTCCACAGGCCAACAGAGGGCCCCCTCAAGCTGACCGAGGGCCCCTCAGGCCAAGCGAGGGTCCTCAGGCCCACTCAGGGTCCCCTCACACCGACCGAGGTCCCCTCAGGCATACCGAGGGCCACTCAGACCGACTGAGGTCCCCTCAAACCGACAAAGGGTCCCTCAGGCCGACAAAGAGCCCCTCAGGCCGAACGAAAAGCTCCTCAGGCCAACCAAGGGTCCCTTCAACCCGGCAGAGGTTCCCTCAAGCCGATCGAGGGCCCCTAAAGTCGACCGATGGCCCCTCAAGCCACCCGAGCTTCCATCCAGGCCGAATGAGAACCCCTCCAGGCTGACAGAGGCCCCCTTAGGCCGAAGAAGAACTCGTCAGTCCGACTGGACACCCCACAGGCCGACGAAGGGCCGGCCGGCCAAGCCGGCCGAAGTTCGATCAAGTCGACCGAGCCCCCCCCCCCCCCCTTGTCCGACCGAGGGCCCTCAGGCCGATCAGGCCGAATGAGCCCTCCCCTCAGGCCGACAGGGGAACCATCAGGCCGAACAATGGCTCCTTAGGCCGACTGGAACCCCCACGGATGGACGAATGACTCCTTCAAGTCGACGGAGTGCCACTTCAGGTCGACCGAGCTCCCCTCCAGGCCCAACGAGGCTCGCTCAGGCTGACCGAGGGCTCGTCAGGTCAACCAAGGACCCTCTCAGGCCAACCTCGGTTAACCTCCTGGAAGAGACATGTACTCCTAGGCCGCGATGACACCATGCCCTTTGATGGTACGAACCCCTCGACGTTCCTCCGCATCAAACTATTATTTTAGCACGGATGTTAGATATTTAGGATATTACAATACCAGGGAGCCAAAAAGGCTGCATAAACTATCAGCCTTACTTCAGGCAAAACATAAATTTACAACAAATTCTATTGAACGCCATTTAAATAGAGCACTCCGATCGCTAATTCGTCATGCTCCCCTCCGCTATTCGCTAATCTGAACGCTTGAACCTTGTATCTACAGACTTGTTAGCAGAAGAGAATCCATGCCACCAACTTACCCATATCATAATCGAAAAGCAGTCGCAGATAGAATCACAATGCTCGTATACTTTTAAAATGGAATACTCGAGATGGTATCACATCTTGACAGTGTTGGGAAATTTGGGCGGAAAATAACACCCTATGGATACTATCTTTCCACTCTTTTTCCCAAGTTTTCCTCTTAATTTTCCACTCCTTATTCTAAAATGTATTGGATAATTTGAACTTTATACTGATTTATGGATGTAATGATAGGACAAGACAGGGAAAGACAGATCAAAGTTGGCATAGGTAATAACTAATTATGATGAGCGGGTAATTGGACATTGGTAAAGCCGAATACAATGGTTTTTGGTTGAATTTTCCACTCTTTATGCTTATTTTTAGCCATAATTTTCCATTCCGCACCCAAGCTCCAAAGCAATCCTAGGACCCTGCATCTTGATATGTTGAAATACGCAAAATTCAAAACAACAATCTGTACGGGTAGTCCTTGACATTTTAGAGGGGCACACATTTTTGAAAACATTGGGGGGAGGCCGGAGCACCGTTGGGGGGGGGGGGGGGGCTCAGCTCAGCATTGGCGGGGGAGGGGGGCTCGGGCCCTCCCAAATAGATATAAAGTTCCGCCCCTGGCACGGGCCCGTTCCTGATAGGGGCCCGGTCTTGGTCAGGCCCTATCGAGGCAGGGGCCCGGTGCTGGCAAAGGCGTGTATCAGGGGTCCGGTCAGGCGTAGAGCCCGGTTCCAACCATATCCCATATACTCAGCCTTATATCTCGTTGAGCTCATGAATCCACGCCCCCCCCCCCCCAACTTCAAACCTGTGTCAGAGCCCTTGGTCCAATGTGGCCAATGTTCCTTACGCCTCCATAGAATACTTAAAAGTCACTCTGTCCCAAGTACCCGATTATATTTACCCCATGTAAAAACTGCGACTGATTGGTATTAGAGTGACGTTGAGATACGTATGTCTGTACTGAGGATGCCCGCCTGTCAAAATAGCAGTGCAACTGTTTCAATTTTGATAGATAATCGGAGGAAGGTTGTCACCGCCTATCCATCCCCGAGAGACAAAGAACTCCGATCAGTTGCCGACTCGTCTGTTCGCCGGATGGCCCGCCAGGTCAACGCTCGTTCTCAGAGATCTTCCAGTGTGAATTAGGCAACAATAAACGGTCGTTAGCGGCATTTAACCCGCGATAGAAAACTTGGCCAATTTAAAACCACTCAACATTCCTGAGGTTCCTGAGGTTACTGAGTTGCGGCGGCGTTTTTCGCGTCGCGGCGAGTTTTGGATCCACATACACAAAGTGCTTGTGGAACCAAAACTTTGCTATTAACCTTAGCATCCTTCAATCCAGTACAATATTCACATGAATTGATTAGGAGGAAAATAGTGATTGTTTTGTGACAAATACAAAATGATAACTGTCGTACAATTACAAAACTTCCGATACATACATAGATCCCTTCTTGTCGATAAACTTTACATATTTGTCAAAGATCAGTACCAGACCAGAGGGAAAGTAAGGCACTTAGAGTTCATGGGTATGCAATGTGCTGTGCTCATCCCAGTGGCTACAGACCTACGGGAAGTAAGGCACTTAGAGTTCATGGCTATGCTATGTGCTGTGCTCATCCCAGTGGCTACAGACCTACGGGAAGTAAGGCACTTCGAGTTCATGGCTATGCTATGTGCTGTGCTCATCCCAGTGGCTACAGACCTACGGGAAGTAAGGCACTTCGAGTTCATGGCTATGCTATGTGCTGTGCTCATCCCAGTGGCTACAGACTTACGGGAAGTAAGGCACTTAGAGTTCATGGCTATGCTATGTGCTGTGCTCATCCCAGTGGCTACAGACCTACGGGAAGTAAGGCACTTCGAGTTCATGGCTATGCTATGTGCTGTGCTCATCCCAGTGGCTACAGACCTACGGGAAGTAAGGCACTTCGAGTTCATGGCTATGCTATGTGCTGTGCTCATCCCAGTGGCTACAGACTTACGGGAAGTAAGGCACTTAGAGTTCATGGCTATGCTATGTGCTGTGCTCATCCCAGTGGCTACAGACGAACGTCCTACATACATCAAATCATTTACCGACGTCATGACTCATGGGCACGCTCAACTGACACTAAATGACGTCAGGCCGTATTTTTGCATTTTGCTGAGGCAGATGACTTCTTTTGGTAATTGAGTGTGCGCTACCGCTCACGACACACGTTTTTTTTGTGTCACATTTAGACTTTATGATCCAGTGATCGAGCCGTCCGGACCAGCCGGCGGCGGCGGCGGCGCTCCCCGTCATCAGCCCACATATCCGATTTCGTCGCGTCCGCGAGCCGCTTTCACACAAATGACGCGCGGGCCACGTGACCGGGAGGGATCGCGGCGCGCCCCTGTTCGGCCCCCTGCGACACAGCCGACTTCATCTCCTCCCCAGGACGGCCGCAATGCCGCTGTGCTTTTCACCAGCTCCCCGCGCCCGCACAAAGCCCCTTTCAGCGACCCGTCCCATTCACCGCACATTATCCGTCACGACCGGTGACGTCACGCGGCGTCGACCAATCACAGACGGCGGAATGCCTGATGAGCTATTGGACACACGCGGGACTTGATAGAATATAGCGTCGCGGAGCAAGGGAGCGCGGAGCATTGTAGCGGCCGGCGCTGTGTGTCCTTTTAGCGTCGGTAAATTGAAGCGGGCGCTTTGTCGCCGTCGTCCTCATAAGATAAGCGTGGCGACGCGCCGTGGCGGCCTGAATCGCCTCATCTCGATCAGATAAACTGTTGGCCAGCTGCCGATGGCGCTGAATGGGCTAGTTACAGCAGTGACCGACCAGTGTGCTGCCGGATTGAGAGGTGTTCGGTTGTAGAGCGCCGCTCCACAATGGGGAGATGTCATTGGTATGCCGACAGCGATTGACTTTCACTCATGGCTCGAGCACCAAATGGCCGTGGCGAAATAGCAGCGGGAGTTCGGCAAACCCGGTGAAATAATAACCAACCTCGCTGTGACTGCGATTTCACATTAGTCGCGCATCTAAAGACAATTAAGGTTATATTATTCGCTCGTAAGTCATTGCGAATGCAGTTCTTACGCTTCATGCTTCGTTGATGCGCCGGTAACCGAAGGCCTCAAGCATGACAAAGCATGAAAGTATGAAAAGTAACTAGTTTAGAAAATGTTTTGTTTATGCTTGCTACATACACATTTGCTTTCTATTTCTTATTGTATGAGTTGGCTAATATTTAAAATATAATGTTCATATCATCTCCCACCCACAAGTACCTAGTTTCAATGCAGGTTAAGCTGCATCTCAGTAAACCCATCTCATAGAAGAGCCTTGAGCAAACCCTTTCATAGCGTTCCTTCGGTTGCTGATATTCAATAAACTATGTTTCGCCAACAATGCCAAATACATGTACATGATCTTGATGTAAATGCAATACATATATAAAAGTGGAGTATATAAAACTGTGTCTTTATAGTGTTCGTCTATTGGCGGACCAGTCAATACAAAGCACACAATTCTCCTTAACAAGCATGCAGTCCCTCGACCTGGATTCCTGCCAACCGCCGGAGCCTAAGATTAGTCCGGTCCTCGACCAAGGCCGTGCGAATTGTTCGACACTCCCAATCTGTAACTAATCCCCTCAGGTTGCTCTATAGCTGGCACTAACACGCGTGACCGCTTCATCGGCCGCTGTACAGAGCACCGATCAGAAATAATCCCCGGGTCACTTCATCGTCTCGGCGCCCGTGACGGATCGTCATGGGAAGGACCAGCCCTGGCGCATTCGTCGCGCGTCCCCGCCGTTGCCCGCCGCCGCCGTCAGTGCGCGGCGTTCGTGGCGCGGCGGCAGCACCTGTGTGGTCCCGCGCGGGCCGCGGACAGCCCGGAGCGTCGGTCCAGTTACCATTAGTTACCTGCTGCTGGCGAGGACAGCAGAATTAGCCGGGTCCCTGTCCGCCGCGTCCGGTCCGGCGGAGACGGTGGAGACGGTGGAGACGGCGCAGAGAGATAGAGATCTGTGTCTGTCGGTCCTCTAGACAAGTAGAGAGGCCAGGGTGGTCTCCTATTCTGATGTCGAGAGATTCGCAGATGTTGGAGAGACGAGAGACGCGTCTCGTCTCTCGTCTCTCGTCTCTCGTCTCTGGTCTCTCGTCTCTCGTCTCTCGTCTCTCCCTCCTACCAGCTTATATTGACGAAGTCTTCCTTCAAAGCTTACGTAAAACTGACAGGCTCCTTTAAAGACCAATGCTATTTCTGGAACTATCTAACGTTTTCGCTCTTTTGAGTTTGATAGCCTTCTAAAAATGTCGCTACAGATATCACCTTGTCAGCGTCTCGTCAAGCGCCTTCCTCATTGGAAGGGCAGAATGACAATATCTTCCGTGGCTGATGCATGTATGTAGTTTCTGTTGAACGGTAGTTTTATAGCAAAATAAAAGCATTCCGAACTTCTATATTGGAATTAATCACATTATGATTGTTAAGTTACCAGGCAAAGGGAAGGTTTTAAGAAAACATGTAAAAATAATACAACTATTGCATAATACAATATTGGCCTCAAAACTTATGTTCTGGAAAAGCCAGAGCAAAAATAACTAGTACATACCTAATACAATAATTGATGACTGTTTGTATATACGGATAAGATATTCGCTCCCCCAGGGGCGTAGCTTCTCCAGAAAAGTTGCGGGGCTGAGCTGTGCAAAATCGCTTAAAGTACCATCAAAATCCACAAAAATACAGATTTCTCCCCGAATTTGACCCACTTCTTCGTCCAAGTGTGTGGGGGGAGCTGAAGCTGAAGCTGAAGCCAGAAGAAGGAAGCTGAAGCCAAGCTCGGGTGGCTGAAGCCCCCTCAACTGAAAAGGATCCTACACCCCTGCGCTGTCCCTTTCAGCGTGAGCTCTGACTGGACACTCTGAGCCGAAGGTGTGACAATAATAGCACATCTCGGCCTCTCCGACCATCCTGCATCGAGCAGACATCACTTGTCGCATTACTGACATTACCCGTAATGAGAGCCATTACTTCAGCCTCAGAAGGTGATTCAGCACATCACTAACACCAGCCACCCACAAAGTCGCCTTTATTGAAATCCCTCCGTCGGTCGTTCATCCGACTCAGGGGGACAGTTAAAAGAGACGCGTCAAAGGCACGGCGGACGCCGAGCCGACCAATCAACCCTGGCGACGGCACGCCGTCGCCGGCAACGAAATATGCCGAGGTGCGGCCACCTTGATTGCCGCGCGACGCGACCGCGGCGAGCAATAGCGCACCGTGCTGCGATGAATGTGCCGCTAAATCCTCGCTGGAGCGGGATTGTTGCCGGACTTTTCAGCGGCATGACCAACGCGTGCTCCTCAGCTCGCCGCCGCGGAACCTCAGGCCCTTCAGGAACCTCAGGAATGTTGAGTGGTTTTAAGTTGGCCAAGTTTTCTATCGCGGGTTAAATGCCGCTAACGACCGTTTATTGTTGCCTAACACACTGGAAGATCTCTGAGAACGAGCGTTGACCTGGCGGGCCATCCGGCGAACAGACGGGTCGGCAACTGATCGGAGTCCTTTGTCTCTCGGGGATGGAGAGGCGGTGACAAAAAACTACCAGAGTTCGATGTGACCACGGCGCCGTGTGATCGGCGCGACAGGGCTGCGTCCACCCACTCACGGTTCCCAGCTCTCAGCTCACAGCTCCCATCTCCCATCTCCCAGCGCCCAGCACCCAGCGCCCAGCTCCTAGTGCCCAGCAGCTCCCAGCTCCCAGCTCCGGCTGCCAGCTCCCCGACTTCAGCTCTCAGCTCTCAGGTGCAGCTTCCAGTCCTAGTTCCCAACTCCCAGCTCCCAGCGTCCAGCTCCCAGCAGCTCCCAGCTCCGGCTGCCAGCTCCCCGACCCCCAGCTCTCAGCTCGCAGGTGCAGTTCCCAGCTCCCAGCTCCAGCTCCCAGCAGCTCCCAGCTCCGGCTGCAGTGGCGTGCCAGCTCCAGCTCCCAGCAGCTCCCAGCTCCGGCTGCCAACTCCCCGACCCCCAGCTCTCAGGTACAGTTCTCAGCTCCCAACTCCAGCTTCCAGCAGCTCCCAGCTCCGGCTGCCAGCTCCCCGACCCCCCGATCTCAGGTGCAGTTCCCAGCTCCCAGCTCCGGCTCCCAGCAGCTCCCAGCTCCGGCTGCCAGCTCCCCGACCCCCCCCCCCCCCCCGATCTCAGGTGCAGCTCCCAGCTCCCAGCTCCAGCTCCCAGCAGCTCCCAGCTCCGGCTCCCAGCTTCGGCTGCAGTGGCGTGCCAGCTCCAGCTCCCAGCAGCTCCCAGCTCCGGCTGCATTGGTGTGCCAGCTCCAGCTCCCAGCAGCTCCCAGCTCCGGCTCCCAGCTCCGGCTGCATTGGCGTGCCAGCTCCAGCTCCCAGCAGCTGCCAGCTCCGGCTGCAGTGGCGTGCCAGAGTTCGGCGGACAGCGGTGACCCGTGAAATCGCCGATAATGGGCGGCCGCTTCCACTTGCGACTGCGTGGACAACGCGTCTGACAATGAGCGAACTCTGTACCCGACCCGCGCAAATCGCGGTGACAGCCCGAGGCCTGTTCACGACCACCAGCGGTTCGGCGGTTTCCAGCAGGCTCTAGCCCCGCCCCTTGCCTCATGCGTCATCACAACCAGGCGTCTCTTGAACACTGAATGCCGCGCGCGCCACTTTACGTGATATTTCTCCTGCGGTTGCTTCGTACCGACCGCCGGAACCGCAGCCAACCGCAGCCGCGTGACGTCATACCGTTCGCCCCATCCCCACTTTAGTTACCCCCCCCCCCTGCTGCCGACCACTGGTGACCGCCGAACCGCAGCCAACCGCAGGGTCCGTGAACAGGCCTCCGGTCAGGTGGAAGACGCAGATGGAGGTATTGGTTAAATAAAGCCCGGTGCCCACCGCCACCGGTCAACAACGGACAGGACAGGAACGGACTGTAAAGTTTGTGACTTGAGGTTTCTCCTACAGTTGAAATGTCTGTCACTGATGAAATCTCTGTCTGAAATGTCCCACACAAATCTGGCAACACCGTCATTATCTGGTAACAACGGAAAAGTCAGCTGACAACAAAGGCTTTGATTCGTTTGTGGCGCTGAGCTCACCTCCTTTGATGAAGCTGATACCAGGCGTGGATCTAGGGGGGGGGCTAGGGCGCCCCCCCCCCCCTGACCCCGGGTCGAGCCCATGTTGCGCCCGCCACGCGCGCCCGTATCTTTTTGTATGCACCCCCCCCCCCTGACCGAAATCCTGGATCCGCGTCTGGATACTGCTAATAAACAAACTAAAAATCTGAGGACTCTTGCACCAAAGAATCTACCCGGGTAAAACTCAATTATACTCACCTTGTAAATCTACTCAGCTGATTATTTTCTCTTGCATTAAACGAAGCAGCCAACTGGGTAAACAATATACTTGGGTAAGTTTATGTTAACTGTTAAACGCCATATGATTCCGTATCAAAACATAGTACCTTTACTTTGGATTGTGTACTATTATTGACTGGGGTATAGCAATATATAGTTAACATAACATACCATAACTATACGAGAATATTGAAGGGTATTTGGCCTGTAGGATTCTTGCTTATCAATGTTCTTAGCCGTGACATTACTTCATTCGTTGATATGGATGGTGTGTTGCAGGTGTGCCCAGTGAGTGTCGAGTCTTTACTTGAATGTGTTCAGCGTACTGGCTGCAATGACCGAAGAAGGGAGAGCGTTCCAGTCGTTGATGATTCTAACGCCGAAGGCGCATCTCCTGGTCCTTGTTTCGGCCCTAGGCTTCCTCAGCTTCCAGGGATGTCCTCTGGTGGGGCCATCAGCAGCAGGCGTGATGAACTTCTCCGGATTCACATCGGCACCTTCGTGCAGCAGCCGGTATACCGTGATCATGTCACCTCGACGCCGCCTGTAGTAAAGTGTCGGCATACCCAGGATGCTAAGCCTCTCGGGGTAAGGGAGGTCCTTGATCGCTGGGATCATCTTGGTGGCCCTTCTTTGGACTCGTTCGACTCGTTGCTGATCTGCTCGGTTAAATGCCCCCCCCCCCCCCATACTGCGTTGCAGTACTCCAGGTGAAGTCGCACCAACGACTTGAAGAGGAGTGGCAGTGTTTCTGAGTCAAGACGTTTGCACGACCTGCGAATCACAGCCAAGATCTGCGACGCCTTTGACACTGCAGCTGCAGCTTGCTCCCGAAACTTCAGCTCGCAGTCGACCTGGACTCCGAGGTCTCGCTCTGCAACAGTCTGCTGAAGCTGGGTGTTGCCAATGCAGTATGCCTGTTGGACGTTGTCCCTTCCGACGTGCATGCATTTACATTTCCCTGTATTGAAGTGCAGTTGCCACTTGTTTGATCAGTCAATGGCGGCATTGAGGTCAGCTTGCAACAGTTCGGCAACGGAGGGGTCTCTCACAGGTCGGTAGAGCTTTGTGTCGTCTGCGAACATTTGAATGTTACACTGCATCGCATCGGGGAGGTCGTTGACATACACGACAAACAACAGATGCCCGAGCACTGATTCTTGAGGGACACCGCTTTTGACAGAAGCCCAGCTAGATTTTGCACCATTCAGTACGACTCTCTGCGTTATGTCAGCCAGGAAGCTCTCTACCCAACGCAGCAGCCTTCCCCCAATACCATAGGCTTGTAGCTTGCGGAGTAGACGCTGGCGAGGAACCGTATCGAACGCCTTCGAGAAGTCGAGATAGATCGCATCAACTGAGTCTCCCCGTTCCACCGCCTTCATGAATCTAATTCATTCCGGTCATGAATATAATTTTAGAGTGCTCCTCCAGTATGCCATAAGCCCACCAACTGATACTGGCCCCCCACAGGCAGACCATGGTCACTAGGGTGTGTGATAGCCTGGGGTGATCTCTTAGATTTATATTGGAATCTAATTTTTCGTGGCGCATGATGCGAAAATGTTGATTTATAGAGACATCAGTGTTTAAATGTCCGTATTTGGTGAGCGCCAGCGAGGTTTCTCGGAGGTCCAAAAATGGCATCTTCGATCACTGCACCATCTACATTTTGTGATCACAGACACTAGCGCCATCTATTTTCGACACTATTTTTAGGCTAAAGCTTGAAACCCGGTGGATGGGCGATGCTGAAAATGTCCCAGCGTAATTCTACAGATAGCTTCATCATAAAACATAGCTTCATCGAAATATGAGATGTAGGGTGTTATTTCGGGATTTTGTTGTCAATCAAACCTGGAATGGAATGGCTGGTGGAGGGACCTGGCAGCGGCCGCCAGGGTCGCTGTCGCACGCTATCGCTCCGCACGTCTTCTGGTCTGGGCGGGACGGTGCCCAGCAGGCGTAGCCGGACACACACATTAGGGCCGGACACCTCAGCAGGATGTGCTCCGAAGTGTCGGTCTCCTCCCTGCAGATGAAGCACCAGTCCATCGTGCAGCCGAGCGAGTTGCACTGCGGGTACTGCCGGGAAGGGTTTCGGCCGATCCGGTGTAAGTAGTGGGCTGACCCGGAACAGTAGCCCGCACGAAGTTGGTGGACGTCGGCCACCGCGGCCCGGTACAGGCCGGTCACTGGTGACGGGACGTGCGAACCCGACAAGGCACGATACCAGGCCTAGAGCCAGCTTGCGGCGACGCTCGACCGCGCGGCTATGGCCGCTGCTCGGTGGACCGTCCTGGTGTCCGTGGCCGCATCCTCCTGTGGTGGCGCCGATGCTTCCCCGGCCAGCGCATTGGTCCTCTCATTGCTAGCGAGCTTACGGTGAGACGGTACCCAATGAGGTAAACCCGGCGGCCTCTTGTGCCACGGCCAGCAGGGCGCGCCAGATAACGGTTCTCAGCGGCGAGCTCTTAGCGGGCGGCACAGGTCTTAGTATCAGGGCCGCCAGCGCCGACTGGCTGATCGTGCAAAGGACTATCTGGTTATCCGAGTCCCGGTCCAGACGTTCCACCAGCCACTCGAGGGCCGCACTAATGGCGACCATTTCGCCAGGAAACTGGAACAGAGACGACTGCGGAGGCGACCACGGCGGAGGCGGAGGTTCGTCGGGTGGCGGGAGTTATAACTCGCAGGGTGACTGAGGCGATAGCTTCCAGTTGGCTGCTGTGGCGGATTTGGGGTGGGTCGGCACCATCGTCTGACCGGCGCGGTGGTGCAAAGGAACGGGTACTGGGCCCATCCCGAACAGCTGCTGCTCGCCATGGTCGCTGACGACAACCAGGAGACCCGTGAGAAGGCGGTCTGTCTCATCCGTGCTGCGCGTCTACAGGAGACGCAAGACGTCAGGAGCTTCAAGCTTCCTGACGTCAACTTCGGAGCTGAAGGGTACGCCGACCTCATCGACTGGAGCTCGGCGGAGGTGACGCAGCCACCGCTCCTGCGAGATCTTAGCGACAAAGACCTGCGGGACATCCTGAAAGCCCCAGCTGCTGTCCCGCCGTACCCGGGTGGCTCAGTTGGTAGAACGTTAGACTCGGAATCCAAGGGTTCTGGGTTCGAGTCTTGCTACTGGCGCAAGCCATTCGGTTCCCCGCCCCGGAGGGGGGTGGTTCCCCTCCCCACCCGCGGCGGCATATAGCTATAGGCCTGGACTACGGGGTGGGCGAGAACCCCTCCCCTCCCCACCCCCACCCCAAAAAAACATACCCTGTACACACCCAGGCTGTGGAGAGGACCGTCAGGACGGCGACGGAAGCCTGTTCTTCGGTGCTGGGCGAGGAATCTAGACACGGCCTCATCACGGCGAGGCTGAAGCACCGACGCATCCTCCCGGCCATCAACTCGAAGCAGGACCTGCGCCCTTCATATGCAATGCATGGTACCGATTATTGACTCAGTTGTACATTACAATAAATTGATCTAAAAAACGAAATTGCTATGTATTTAGTTACGACTGCTTAAACTTCTTTTTCTCAGTCGCTATGAGAAAAAAAAATATCCAACAGCGTGAAGACGCAGTCCTGTCTCGACACCCATTCCGTGTTAGTCCACCCGAATCAATATATTGGTAATGTTCTAGCTCCTTTCTTTAAATAATAGATTGTTCCTCCAATGAAAACGCTAACCTCGTAAAACTTTTCCACAGAAGCTCTCATATCCTACATCGATCCAGGTGACTGCAGCCTGTCGACCATTTCAAGTGGGGACCCGACTGTCCTCCATCGCCACAACCTCGCCCATTCTGTCATCACCGTCTGCCCTCAGTCTGCCGAATGCCGAGCTGAGATCGGCGGCCGGTGTTCCGTGCGTATGCTAGGTGGAGCTACGTTTTTGTTTGCCTTTACACATCGGATTGGGAAATTGATTGAATACCGCTTTGGTTTGCATTTTCAGGTTAGTTTCAATCTGATAGAATCAGTCTACCCTAAAACAGGTTTTATAATCGCTTACAACAGCTGCAGAATCATATAACAGTAATAATATGCTTCGTAACTAAGGGCGATATAGGTGGCGCCACCATCGACAGGTTGGGAAAATGGTCTCTCAGTAAATCGAATCGCGCTCACCAATTATTGCTCTTAGCGGGAATAGCTCTTCAGATTTCATTTTATTAATCATCAGCGCCACTTTTTGTCATATTCCAATATAATTTTGAGATAGACAACACACCCTAATGGTCACACAAATTCCAAACCTTAATCCAATTTTGACCCATTTCTCCCCCGCTATGCCAAAGCCACGGTCATGCCACGGTCGGCCACGGCCACGGTCTATTTTTTTATAGCGCCCCTCTCAGTAAGCCATAAGGCCAAGGTCATGAATAATCTAATTTTAGAGCGCTCCTCCCAGTATGCCATAAGGCAACGGTCATGAATCTAATTTTAGAGCGTTCCTCTCAGTATGCCATAATGCCACAGCAATTAATCTAATTTTAGAGCACTCCTCGCAGTATGCCATAAGGCCACGGTCATGAATATAATTTTAAAGCGCTCTAAATTTATATTTCTCCCCACTATGCCAAGGCCACGGTCATGAATCTATTTTTTAGAGTGCTCCTCCCACAGGGGCGTAGCCAGGATGTTTCGAGCATACCGCATTTTCCGACAGGGGCATCACACAATGGGGGCATCATCAGGTAAAGGGGCATTACTAAGGATTTGTTTTGAAGGGTACCGTAATTTTACATATATATGTATATATAAACTCCGTGAATAGTCTTAGACAGACTTAGAATATACTTAGACACACTTTAACGCAGTTTTCACACAGTATCGGTTTTCTGCTGATCGCTGTAAAGTTTTCGTATTGTATTCGTAGTGTTGAATGCGCTATTCAAAATGAAATATCGTCTTGAAAACCGGGTTTCAATAACGATATGACAATGATTGTAATGATATCCTTGGTGATCAGACAGTTCATGTTGCATAATGAGAGATGCATCTCGACGAGACGAGCACAACGGTGTCAGTTGCATACCTTTGTCTATCATAAGTTATTGGCAAAAAATCGCCGGCGACCTCGCCTGGCCTCAGCTGACCTGGTAGGGACCGTTGAACTAAAATTGTACCTGGGTCATCAAGAATGACTTTTTCTCTATTTTTTTTTTAATGTTTAACACGCGCACCGACGGAGGTCCGCGCCAACATCGAACCGACGAAGGGTCAGATACCCGCCCCCTAAGATATCGAAACCCACGCAACGTAGCGACAAGCGGAATAAACTTTAGATAGCTTGAGATACGCTCTATCGAAAGTACTAAGTCAATTTTAGATCATGTCAATAATGAGGTCACCAGAGGTCACCGAAGTTCAAATTTCGGCCATATATGAGTACCCTTAACATAGCCGTCTATATCTCGAGAACTAAACGAGCTAGCGACACGTGGGAAAAATGATTCAAAAGAAAATTGAATTTGATGTCACTATGGCTCATCAGATTTGACATTATGTCGATAGTTAGGTTAGCAGAGGCCATTCAACTTGAAACATTACAAAAAAATCGCCGAATTGTTTTCAGGAATAACTTTTGACAGAAGCATGGTTATGTAATACAGTTTTCACCATTGTGTTTTTGTCGTCGATACGCATCGAATGGTATATCGGATGACCTGGTTAGGTCATATACAAAAATTGACCTGGCCTAGATCAGGTCAAGGTCTAGCCAGTTTTGCAAATTTGACATCAATCGATGCGTCTCGACGAGCTAAACACAATGGTAAAATCCCATTGAACTAACTTTATTTGGTAATGAGTTATTGAAAAACACACGTGACATCGGGGTCACCTGAGTTGACCTCGTAGAGGTCAAAGGACAAAAACGTGACATGGGCCTTTGTGGAGTAATTGAAAAAACACACGTGACATCGGGGTGACCTGAGTTGACGTCGTAGAGGTCAAATAACAAAAATGTGACATGGGTCTTTGTATTTGGTACAAGAATAGTGAATCTGGTGATAACTGGTCAAATTGACCCATTTCCTATGGATGTATACGCGTTTTCATTTTTCCTCGTTGACTTATAATGGGGAGGTCACGAAATTGACTTTATCTTAGTTCACCGATATACAAATCCGAGATAAAATAATTGCAGGTACTTATGACCTAATTTCATCCTGTGAGTTTCAAACCTCTTGGTCAAACACTTTGGCACGAACACACACTTTCACAAACTTATTGGAGGTGGGGTCACTTGACGTGACATTTTGACATGACCTGAGATGACCTGAGGTTGAAAAGTTACACAATGTGGGTAATTGAAGCCCAAACAACTACGCCAAATTGCACGGCGCTGCGCGCCGCCGTTTGTCAGCGATTCACGATAAATATCCGGGGAGGCGGACATCCGCCCCCGTCGGTGGGCGTGTTAACCATATTACTGTCAGGCTAAACAAAACAAAATGTCGGGGGGGGAGGCTATTCGGCCCCCATCGTACCTCGGAAACCGCTGGACCGTTTCACTCTGGGAAAGAGTCATTCGATTCCTTGCAGCTTGAACTACATTCCTATATTCACAAATATGGCAAATTTTACCATGGGGGCGGATACAGGTAGCACAAAATGGGGAAAACATGCATTTTTAGATTATTTGCCATGGGACGTTCTTTGCACGCAATTTTTCATATTGATGCATTTCGCCACCTAATTGTATGCTTTAACATATAATCCTTTAAAAGTTTGGGGAGATTAACCCAATGGCGTCCCCAGCCAATTGAAAAGGGGTATCTAAAGATGTCACTATAATATTTTTTGCCGATTTGATTTCTGTTTTGGCTGCTTATAATTACATGTGTATGCATGGAAAAGTAAAAATGACAGTTTTTTATTAGTGCAGTGGCGTGCTCAGGAGGGGAAGGGGAGAGGAATTGAGGGAGCTCTTGTTGCTCGCTGAACAAGCTTTTCAGTGCGTCGCCTTGCTGGATATAAGGTGTTTGCATGTTTTTCTTTGACCTAGGGACTAGTGTGATCGGTTTCTCCTCTTTGACTGATTGCCTCGGTCCCCTGGGCCCCGGGTGACCCAGGCCAATAAACTCTCGGGGGCGGGGGGCGACGCACGTGCGTGCCGGTACGAGGGTCGCCTCCCGGCCCTGGCGTGCGCTCTGTCGTCGTTGGTGACGTGAGATGGATCCAGCCATTCTGCTTGCCTCCAAAAACATGTCGCTGGAGTCGCCCTTGGGCAACCGAAAAATGAGAAAAAATACGGAACGTGTGCATTGCATTGCTAAAACAGGTCATCATGTTTCAGGTTGATATATTTTGTTATGTAGTTACACGTCTTGGGTCCACAATTCCCCCTTAATTTGATCCCTGGAGCCGCATGTAACACTGGGCCATGCGCTTGCGTCCCACCCGTC
>JAXIVJ010017921.1:7500-24787 GCA_036785665.1 Chirona hameri | reverse complement strand
TTAGCCACTCAGTTATTTTAGTTCCTTCGCTTAGCAAATTATTTTAGACATGGAGCTGTCTTCCAAGAAGGAACACCACCAACCGACTGGCATATTCATCTTTTCGGCATGTCGGCTTGCTTTCAGCTCATCCCATTAAGGGAGACATCGATCTATCTAGAGGGTGTTTCATAAAGAATGTCAATTTAAAAATCGACAGTAGAAGTAGTAAATATAGTCGGAGCACGTGCAAATTTACAAGTATTTGTTGGAAATTGTTGGACATTTTAATTTCAACACGTGACAAAGCCTTCACACAGCTACTGCAAGATGCGAGATGAAGATGCCAGACTACCCCCCTTCGCGCCCGCCAGACGGCAAAATACGCCATATTCCAAATAGCAGTAGGCATGGATGATCTTCAAATTGAGAAATTTGGGGTGAAATCGAAGTTGAAGTGAAACTTTTGGCTATACTTTATATTCAGCACATGCAATATGGTCAGAATATCACAGCGGAGAGGTTTATCCTAATGATTCGTTACCAAAAAAGACTAAAGTTCGACCCCAAACCTGCAACCTGCTGACTGAAGCTCTGCAGGCGAACATTCTGTCGTCTAACTGACTATCCGTGGACCGTCTGGAGTCCATGTCTATCACCACTAAGCTACTAGTTTTGTTGTCATTGACTCTTGCGGAGTTAACACGCGCCCTGGAGGGGGGCGAAATCCGCCCACCCCTCCGGTTTTTCGAGGATAGCGTAAAAACGGCGACGCGCAGCGCCGCCGTTTTTTGTATACCTGTTTAGAAATGAACTTCCCGCATTATGCAAAATTCTTGGCCTCAGGTCATCTCAGGTCAGGTCACCAGACCAGGTCACGTGATGACCTCAACTCCAAAACGTTTGAAGTAGTACCACAGCCACATTTTAACGCCGATCGGTTTAAATCTTGCAGGACTTCATAAGGTCATAGATACCAACAATTTGTTGATCTCGGATTTATAATATCGGTGACCTAAGGTCAGGTCAATTTTGTGACCGCCAACACGGTTTTATCAATAACTATCGACATAATGAAGATAGAGAAGAGCAAACGGTACCAATATGTTTGTCTCGTCGAGACACGTCTCCCAATATGCAACATGACCAACTTGGGTCACCACTTGACCTTGACCTGAGGTCAAATTTCTCAGTTGACCTAACCAGGTCACCATGAATATATTCGAAGCGCCTTGACAAGACACACGCGATGGCGTAAACATGATTGCTTTATCTTTATTAGGTAAAAGGTTATTAGGGGAAAATAGTTTTGAAAACAAAATCACCTTTTTGACATTCGATGACCTCTTCGAAGCGCCTTGACAAGACACACGCGATGGCGTAAACATGATTGCTTTATCTTTATTAGGTAAAAGGTTATTAGGGGAAAATAGTTTTGAAAACAAAATCACCTTTTGACATTCGATGACCTCTGGAGCCTAAACCTGAGACCTGAGCTCAAATCTGAGGACACCTACGTCGATTACATTTTTCAATGACTTTCGATTTCTTTTTTCCGTTTGCTGCTAACTATCATAGTTCCGAGATATTTGGGGGTGTTCGAACCAAAGTCTTGAAAACTTGAAATCTGACCCTTGATGACCTCTGATGACCTTAATATTGACCTGAAAAAAAAAATGAACGAAATACTTTCGAAAGAGCTTGTCTCTAGATATCTAACGGCGTTTCCCGCTTGTCGCTACGTTGCGTGGTTTTCGAGATCATAGGGGGGGGGGGGGGCGAATCCGCCCCCCCCCCTCCAGGGCGTGTAATTATCAGAGGCCCTCCAGGGCGCGTGTTAAGAAGGACATCCTGTTTTGGTCTGGACCGGCTGCAGGCTGTACTGAGCTGACTGACTCCATAGACTCCAAAAAAGCGATCCGGGCCATATGCCATCTCCATTGAAATGCCCGTAAAGTGCATTGAACTTTGGCATGATGCCGTGGAGCCGTCTTGCTAGATTGGAAAATCTCATCACAAAATGCAAATGTAATATATTCAAGTTCGATTTCACCCAAATTTCTGAATTTGAAGATCATCCATGCCTACTGCTATTTGGAATATGGCGTATTTTGGCGTCGGGTGGGCGCGAGGAGGATAGTATTGTATTGAATTGTATTGTATTTTAACAACTTCGGGCCATCCACACACATTGTGTCTATTCCTAGCCCGGCGTCACGAGACATACAACGGTACATACAGGGGGGAAACAGGGAGTTGATATTCATACTCAGATACATACCGGATAAAGCAATGGTGCATGGCTTACAAAACTATGCATCAACACAAAATAGACATAAACTGGTAATGTGAAAACATACAAAATACAGACAAGTAGTCTGGCATCTTCACCTCTCAGCTTGCACTGGCTGTGTGAAGGGTATGTCACGCGTTGGAAATTAAAATGTCTAACAATTTCCAACAATACTTGTAAATATGCACGTGCTCCGACTACTTTTACTACTTATTTTCGGCCTTCGATTTTTAATTGACATTCTTTATGAAACACCCGTAGGATTTCATTCAAACAAAGGAGGTGGACGCCAGCATCGTTCGCCAAATCAAACCACCCTACATCTAGCTTTATTGGTATTGTACTGTACGGTACGGAATTCAGTATATTTCATAAGAAATAAGAATACCAGGAATTATATTATTTGACCAGCATTGCCCAACACATTCAGCACCAGCTTTATTGGCATTGTACGGGCACGGTACGGAATTCAGTAGATTTATAAGAAACAAGAATGCACCAATTCTAATTATGTGCCCAGAATTGCCAACACTTTCCGCGGCGACGTTGGACACTGGTCAAGGACTGGGCATATCCCGTATCAGGCTGGAAGCCATCCCATCATATCTTAGCAACAGCAACGAGAGCCATCGCCCGTCTTCCAGCTGCCTCCACGGCAGCAGACACAGGTTTGCTTTGCTTTGATAGATTTACAGATTTGAGCGCCGCGAGGTGACGCCCCCCCCCCTCGGCTTGATGTCGCGCCCCACACCACCACCTCACCAGTGATAGCAGCAGCGTGCACACAACAGAAGGTCATCATCCGGAGCTGGTCAAGCACAGGCCTCCAACAGAGCCACCCGCCGGTCCGGCTGTAGTGTCCGGTGTCAGAGTGAGCCGCCCGCCAGCCGAGCTGTTTGTAGCGTCGGGAGCAGAGACTGGTCTGTCTCTGTCTCTGTCTCTGTCTCTGTCTCTGTCTCTGTCTCTGTCTCTGTCTCTGTCTCTGTCTCTGTCTCTGTCTCTGTCTCTGTCTCTGTCTCTGTCTCTGTCTCTGTCTCTGTCTCTGTCTCTGTCTCTGTCTCTGTCTCTGTCTCTGTCTATCTCCTCTCTCCCATCGCTCTCTCCTCTTTCCTCTCGCCCACCCTCCCTCCCTCTCGCCGTCGCGGGCTCGACTCATTATAATTCAGGTAGTGTCGTGCAACCGTTTGTCAGTGCGGCAGACGCCGCGCGAGCCGCCTCGGTTCGCACCCTACCCGCTCTCGGCCGTGAGCTCTCCGCTCCGGGCTGACACCGCTGCCCAGTGTTGCACTGATTAAATACCTGCTGACTGCCGAAATGGCTGCTGGGGACGAGCCTGTCTCACGTCAATGAAGTGGCGGCATGATGACGTATCAGTCACGGTGCACACTGCACAGTCTCGGTAGTCGATTTAGGTTAGAAGATCTCACGTCCAATGCAGTGTGGCGTGATACAGTATCAGTCACGGTGCACACTGCACAGTCTCGGTAGTCGATTTAGGTTAGAAGATCTCACGTCCAATGCAGTGTGGCGTGATACAGTATCAGTCACGGTGCACACTGCACAGTCTCGGTAGTCGATTTAGGTTAGAAGATCTCACGTCCAATGCAGTGTGGCGTGATACAGTATCAGTCACGGTGCACACTGCACAGTCTCGGTAGTCGATTTAGGTTAGAAGATCGATGTTCGCTTAACACGTTGAAGTTTTCCACACACACTTATTTTTTCTGCATAAGGCAGACCCATAACTACAATACCTCACAAACAAAAAGGATGGTCGAACCGATTACGGACCGAAATGATTTAAAATTGTCTATTAGGGTTTCATCTGGCAATCAATGCTTTATCAATGCCTGATTACGAGCGAGCGTGAAGCGCTCACTCGTCCTTCCGTGGTATATTGGAAAAATCTGAATACCAGTAAAACGCCTTTTTGGGCGATGACCGAGCGAGCGCGCTCTGGTAGAGGCTAAAACAGGTTTGAAATATGAAACGGTAAGGGAGTAACACAGTCGTGGTAGTAACACAGTCATTTTAGTCCTCCAGAAAAATTGCCAGGCCTCAATGCATGTCAACATAAAAATTAAGGTTGTATTAAATTGTTCATTATCTCTTTTCTCAATCTGCCAAAAGGGAGTACGTCCTGAACTCTGCATGATTCAGCGTATAAATTAATGCTTATAATAATACAGCCATTTTGATCAAGAACCATTTTCCCAAGTTTTTGTTGTTCATTTCGATGTTCCCATGTGCCAACTGCCACGCGCTGTGACACCACCTCTATTAGAACGCATCATACTAACAACAAAATTGATTTGATAAACCTATCCAATGTGAAAACCAATCTCAATCGAGTAGTGGTTACAAAGTTATTAGCTCCGAAAAACGTCTGTATGGCCGGGTCGGGCCGGGTCGGGCCGGGTCAAATGCAATTTGTCTAGTAAGTTGACGAGAAACCTCAACGGGCGCTTCGCGCCCGCTCAGTTAATGAGCGGCCCGACCCGAAACGACCCGACCCGATCCGACCCGACGCGACCCGACCCGATCCGACCCGATTCGACCCGACCCGACCCGACCCGACCCGACCCGACCCGACCCGACCCGACCCGATCCGATCCGATCCGATCCGATCCGACCCGACCCGACCCGACCCGACCCGTGGCGACGCTTTTGAGAAGCTTATATCTCTGCAACCGTAAGTCCGATTGACAAGCGGACTTCTTTGCTGAGTAGCCCATCACCCTATCCTGTTTCAGACCAAAGTCGACTCACATGGGTGACTACCACTGCGCGTGGGCGTGCCGCGTGAGGGGTCTTGCAAAGTGTTTTCTCGCAAAAACTCTGCAACGGCTGGGCCGATTGTGTGCAAATTTGTTGTGTGGTTAGGGACCCCTCAAAACCGCCGCATTCCCACAAGTCAGGGGTGGGTGCTCTCTGCACGTGCGCACATGCACACCCCTATTCTATATCTCAGGAACGGCTGAACCGATTGTGTTCAAATTTGGTGTGCGGTTAGGGACCTTTCAGCCGCCACTTTCCCACAAGTCAGAGGTGGGATGCCTCTGCACGTGCGCACGTGCACATCCCTATTCTATATCTCAGGAACGGCTGAGGCCAATTGTGTTCTATTTTGGTGTGATGTTAGGACCCTCCCCGATGATGTTGCCCACCCGATTTCAGTATTTCCATGTAATTTTTCGCTTGATAGGTATTCAATTAAAATAAAATATGCTTACCTGGTGATAAATGTATACAAATCCAATGCAAATGTCATGATATTCCTAAGTTTTAGTATTTCCAGCCAAAATAAGTATCTTTAAATATTTCCAGAATATCTTGAATTTCAATATCCTTTGAACAATTGCTCATTAGCGGCAGAGTGGGGGAGATCGGGGTTGTTGGCAGAGGCTCACACAAGGGGGGGGGGGAACACGGGCCCGTGCCCCCCATGAAATGCGGGCCCCTCTGAGGCGGGCCCGTGGGGCTCCTCTGATGCTGTCCCGTGGGGCCCTTCTGAGGCGGCCCCCTGGGGCCCCTCCGAGGCTGCACCGTGGGGGTTCCTCTGAGACTGCCCGGTGGGACACTTTTTGGTTGTATTTTTTACAATAAAAATACGGATTTTTTAACAAATGAAAGTAAAAGTTTTACATTTTATATTTTCATCCGAAGAGCCCAGAGGCGCCTACAAGGGGGGGGGGGGCACATGGGCCCGTGCTTCCTTACGAAATGCGGGGCCCCTCTGAGTCCCCGCATTTCGTAAGGGCCCGCGGTGGTCCCCTTACGGACAGCCCCCCCTCCCGCGGTGGGGCCCCTGTCCGGTTGTATTTTTGTTTTATAAAACAAAAAACTGATGTATGGCCACACATGACAAATTAAATGGCCATGGAGGCATGAAAGTGAAAGTGTTCATTTTTTTCATACGAAGGGGCCCACCGCAAACAAATATAGAAAGCGACGTTATCGCGAAAATGTGTAACGGGTCGAATCTCTAAGGAGAACAAATATCAATTTATAAAATAAGACACGAAGTGTTCCTCATACCAGAGGCGCACACAAGGGGGGCACACTGGCCCACGTCTCTCTCTTATGAAATGCGGGACCCCTTTAATGTTGGGGCCCCTGTGCGGTTGTATTTTTTGATAAGAAGAAAATTCGAATGTATTTTTTCGACAAATGAAGTGAGTTTTTATTTTCTATTTTCATCTTAGGCACATCACGACTTTCCGCGACCGTGACTTAATGCGCCAATGTGCATCGTGCATCATTCAAGCGTGCGTTCAGTATCTGGAAAGGTTTTCCTTTGGATATTCTCCGCTGGATAATTATCGCCGGTAATGTCCCCTTCGCGCGTTCGGCATCTCCTCTGTCGGGGATAATTTTCAGTTGGAAAATTATCGCGCCGCAGAGCGTTCTGTATCTGCAAGCAGAGGCGCACACAGGAGAGGAGGCACACGGTCCCGTGTCCCGCCCCCCTCTTACGAAATCCTGGGCCCCTCTGAGGCGACCCAATGGGGGCTGGAGCCCCTGTTTGGTTGAATCGGGATTGATTTTTTTACAAATGAGTCAACATTTTACATTTTATATTTTCATCCGAAGGGCCCAGAGGCGCACGCAAGGAGGGGGCACGGGTCTGTGCCCCTTTCGAAATTCGGGACCCCTATGAAGCCCCTGTCCGGTTGTATATATGTCTGGTAGGGCCCTGTCCGGTTGTATTTTTTGTTAAACAAAATATCAAAATTCCGGATGTATTTTTTACAATTGAAAAGTTACAATTGAAAGTTTGCATTTGTTATTTTCATCCGAAGAGGCCCACCGCGCAAATACAGACAGCAAAAGTTATCGCGAAGATGTGTAACTGGTCGAAGTTCTAAGGATACAAAATATATAAAATAAGACGCGAAGTGTTCCTCATACCAGAGGCGCCCACAAGGGGGACACACTGGCCCACGTGCCCCTCCCCCTTATGGAATGCGGGGCCCCTCTAAGGCGGCTCGGTGGGGCCCCTGTCCGGTTGTATTTTTTATAAGAAGAAAATTCGGATGTATTTTTCACAAATGAAAAGTAAGTTTTTATTTTCTATTGTCATCTTGCACACCACGACTTTCCGCGACCCGTGACGTAATGCGCCAATGTACATCCGTGCATCCATTCAAGCGTGCGTTCAGTATCTGGAAAATGTTTTAATTTGGATATTCTCCGCTGGAAAATTATCGACGATAATTTCCCTTTCGCGCGTTCTGCATCTACTCTGTCGGGGATAATGCTCCATTATCGCTCTGCAGAGCGTTCGGTACATGAAACGATATCGGCTTTCGGCTTTTCCATCGGCTTTTTGCGTGCGTTGTAAAACACGTATTTGACTCAACTCAGGCGTGAAATTGGTATTAGCCGACCTTAACCCGCGCACTGCAGGGGGTTTGCGCCGAACACGAACTGCAAGGGGGGGGGGGGGTAATTTCCGCCCCCCGTAATATCTATAAAAAAAAAACTAAGCAACTTAGCGACAAACGGAAAACGGCATTTGATAGCTTGATACAAGTTCTATCGAAGGTATTTCAGTATTTTTTTTTAGGTCAGGTCAAAATTGAGGTCACTAGCGGTCATCAAAGGTCAAATTTCCCAGTTTTTTTTCTCTCCTGTTTTAGGACTTCGCTCCAGACATTCCCATATATCTATATAAAAAAAACTATGCTAGCTAGAAACAAACGGAAACAAACGATCGCCAGCCATTGAAATTTGAAATCGATAAGTTGCCCTCAAATTTGATCTCAGGTCCATATTTGAGGCTCCAGAGGTAAAAAAGGGGGGAAAATGCTGTTTTTTTGCTTGAAATGTTTTTTGTTGTTGTACCTAATACATATTTTTTTAAAAACTGTTTACGCCCTTGTGTTTACCTTCTCAAGGCGCCTCGAATGATATACATGGTGACCGTGTTAGGTTAATTTCGAAATTTGACTTCAGGTTACGTGACCTTGACCTGAGGTCAAGACCCAAGTAGGTCATGTTGCATATAAATAGAAGTGTCTCGATGAGACAAACACATTGCTGTCGGTTTTACTTCTCTATCTTCATTATGTCGCGAGTTATTGACACAAAAGTGATGGTAACCTCGGATGACCTCAAATGACCCCATAGGGGTCACTGAACAAAACTTACACATGGATCATCAAGAATATCCTATAATAACATGATCCAGAAGTAATTGGACTAATATAATACATATCCTTGAAGTAGGAAGCATTTTAATATTTCCCCATTGACTTATGGGAGGTCACGAAATTGACCTGACCTTAGGTCACCGATAACAAAATTCCGAGATAAAATAATTGTAAGTACTTATGCCCTCATGACACCCGGTAAGTTTTAAACAGATCGGTGAGAAACTCTGGCTTTGGCACAACTGCAAACGTTTTTGGAGGTGGGGTCACTTGACCTGGTCTGGTGACCTGACCTGAAATGACCCGAGGTTAATTTTGCTTCCAAAGTGTGTGCAACTAATGGCGTAACAGGTGTGCCAAAAACTCGGCGGAGCTGCGTGGCGCCGTTTTTTCTCTATCGGCGAAAAACCAGAGGAGGGGGAGAGGGGGGGGGGGGGGGGGGGGGGGGGTCGGAAATCAACCCCTGCAGTGCGCGGGTTAAAATCAACAGGAATTACTTTGAGACACAACATGTGCAAACACTCAAGTTAAAAGACAGTAAATGTCCACCGGTGAACGCAGCTGCAGTCGTCAGCTGACTACGACGAAGGGATAATATCCAATCGACCCTGCTCTGGACATTTTTCACGATTCTCGACCGCGACGGAAAATTATCGGGGATGATTTTACATTTTCCAAATACCGAACGTGATCCTTGTCAGGTCAATATTGATGTCACCAATGTCACCAAATGTCATTTGTTCATATATGGGTGTCCTTTAAAAAAAAAACATTTTGCCTCGAGAACTAGGAGCGCCGAAAAAGCGTAGAAAAATAAATTCAGAAAAAATACATTCGAAAGACATTTAACCCGCGCCGTGCCGGGGGCGGGCGTGTAGACACCCCCTAAGGTTTTTCGAGGTTAGCAGAAAAACTGCGTTTTTTTTGTGCAGCTGTTCGGGCATCAATTACTAACATTATGTGCAATTTTTGACCTCGGGTCACCTCAGGTCAGGTCACCAGGTCTAGGTCACGTGACCCACCTAAACAAAAAGTTTGCAGTCGTACCAAAGCCACAGTTTTTGGCCGATCGGTTTCAAACTTAAAGGATTTCATAAGGTCGTAGGTACCTACAATTTGGATATATAATATTTTGTAGGTATATCGGTGACCTAAGGTCGAGTCAATTTCGTGACCTCCCCATTATAAGTCAATGGGGAAATATTCAAACGCTTCTTATTCCGAGGATACGCAAAATATCAGTATAATTCCTTCTGGGTCATGTTATCATAGGCCATTATTGATTGCTCAGGTTATTTTTTTTTGTTCAGTGACCCCTACAGAGTCAGTCGAGGTCATCTGAGGTCACCAACACTTTGTCAGTAACTTTCGAAAGAATGAAGATAAATAAGTGCCACCGGCACCAATATGTTCGTCTCGTCGAGGCTCCCAAACTGCAACATGATCTACTTGGGTCATCACTTGACCTTGACCTGAGGTCAAATTTCTAAGTTGGTCTAAACTGGTCAACATGAATATGATTCGAAGCGCCTTGAAGAGACGAACACGGTGTGTCAAAATTATTGCCTTATCCTTATTAGCTCAAAAGTTATTTGCGTAAACTGTTTTGCCAAAAAATAGTATTTTTGACCTTTGATGACCTCTGAAGTCTGGAGCCCACACTATTGAAATGAGCTAAAATCTGAGGGAACCAATGGCGATTGCATATTTTAATAGATTTCGATAGCTTGTTTCGTTTGTTCCTAGCTATCATAGTTCCCGATATATTTTGGGGTTTTGGAAGCGAAGTCCTAAAACTTGAAAATCTGACCTGTGATGATCTCTGGTGAAATCTGAAAAAAAAATCTGACATCTCATTGCATACAAGAAATTAACCCGCGCCGTGCTGGTGCTCGGCGCCACCTTCGTTATGCCGTGGGGGGGGGGGGGGGGGGGTCAACGCCCCCTCGAACTCGGCTCCTATTGGTCGTAGACAAAAACCGGAAACACCTTTCAAAAGCTCGTCAAAAATCATTTTTGAAACCACTTCGGTTATGTTTTTGGCTAAGGTCAATAATGAGTTCACCAGAGGTCATCACAGGTCAGATTTTCAAGTATAGTATATAGGTATATAAATCAACAAATTTACCTGAAAAAATGCCCCCGCAATGGTGGGGCCCCCTCGTGGTCCGACTCTCTGTGTCGCCTGTGTCTCCTCTGTGCCGCCTGGGTCTCATGAGTCCTCGTGGTTTCGTGGTCTCTTGAGGTCGTGCCCTTACAAAAATCCTATGTGCGCGCCTGGTTGTTGGATCAGGAACGTCGCCACACAATTTGGAGTGTGTGGGGCAACTGCTAAACCGATTGTGTTCAAATTTGCTGTGTGGTTAGGGATCTCTTAGCCGCCACTTTCCCACAAGTCAGGGGTAGGGTGACTGCACGTGCGCACGTGCTCACCTTTTTTGTATCTCAGAAACTACTTGCCCGATCGAGTTGAAATTCACCATACATTTCGTTCGCACTCGCTCGTTCATCGCCAACTACGGCGCCTTCCTGGTATAGTGCGCTTTAGCTGCCGTTATGATTCGGCAGTTACACCTCTGATCATGACGATCTGCCATTTCTGCATTCTGCCGTAAAACTATAGTTTTTAATTACATTAATCGCAAGAACAGCAAATAACCGAATGGTTACAAATTAACCAGACACCGGGTGAAACAAATCACAGCACTATCCTCTATTGACATCACACCTCTGTTGATCTGTTTGCAGCCAGATATGACCAGCTCTCTCTGGGTTTGATACGTGCTGAACAGGACCGATCTGAGCCGCTATGGCTCCCCGAGCACCATCCACCAGATCAATTACGCCATTTATCTTGGCCGAACATCCAATCGTGGCGCCGCCTGGGGAGAGGTAAGCCCACAGCGGCATTACCATTGCGCAGCTGATGCTGATATTAGCCGGTAATGCGTCGACGGGGGCTGACGGCGACCCATCGCTCCCGGACAGCCCCTCCGGCGGCCCCACCGGCGCGGCGGCACCACCGGCGGCTCCACGGGGGCTCCGAGGAGACCCGGGCGACACAGATGAGACCCAGGCGACACAGATGAGGCCCAGGCGACACAGAGGAGACCCAGATGACACATGAGACCCAGGCGACACAGGAGACCCAGGCGACACAGGAGACCCAGACGACACATGAGACCCAGGCGATACAGAGGGGACACAGGCGACACAGAGGAGACCCAGACGACACATGATATCCAGGCGACACAGATGAGACCCAGGCGACACAGAGGAGACCCGGACGACACAGAGGAGACCCAGGCGGCACAGAGGGACCCAGGCGACACAGGAGACCAATGCGACACAGAGGAGACACATGCGACACAGAGGAGACCCAGACGACGCAGAGGAGACTCGGGAGACACAGATGAGACACAGAGGAGACCAGGGCGACACATAGGAGGCCCACGCGACACAGAGGAGACTCAGGCGACACAGATGAGACTTGGGAGACACAGAGGAGACACAGAGGAAACTCGGGCGACACATAGGAGGCCCATGCGACACAGAGGAGACTCAGGCAACACAGAGGAGACCCATGCGACACAGAGGAGACCCGGGCGACACAGAGGAGATCCGGGCGACACATAGGAGACACATGCGACACAGAGGGGACCCAGGCGACACAGAGGGTACACTGAGGAGACCCAGGCGACACTGAGGAAACCCAGACGACACAGGAGACCCAGGCGACACATAGGCGACACCGGCGACACAGAAGGGACCCAGGCGACACAGAGGGTACACTGAGGATACCCAGTCGACACAGAGGAGACCCAGGCGACACAGATGAGACCCAGACGATACAGAGCAGACCCAGGCGACACAGAGGAGACCCAGACGACACAGGAGACCAAGGCGACACATAGGAGACCCAGGCGACACAGATGAGACCCAGACGACACAGAGGAGACCCGGGCGACACAGAGGAGACCCAGTTGACACAGAGGAGACACGGGCGACACAGAGGAGACACAGATGAGACCCAGGCGGCACGCAGGAGACCCAGGTGACACATAGGAGACTCGGGCGACACAGAGGAGACCCATGCGACACAGATGAGACCCGGGCGACACAGAGAAGATCCGGGCGACACATAGGAGACACAGGCGACAGAGAGGGGACCCAGGCGACACAGAGGGTACACTGAGGAGACCCAGGCGACACAGAGGAGACCTAGGCGACACAGATGAGACCCAGACGACACAGAGGAGACCCAGGCGACACAGAGGAGACCCAGACGACACAGGAGACCCAGGCGACACATAGGAGACACAGGCGACACAGAAGGGACCCATGCGACACAGAGGGTACACTGAGGAGACCCAGGCGACTCAGAGGAGACCCAGACGACACAGGAGACCCAGGCGACACAGAGGAGTCCCAGGCGACACAGATGAGACCCAGACGACACAGAGGAGACCCAGGCGACACAGAGCAGACCCATGCGACACAGAGGAGACCCGGGCGACACAGAGGAGACCCAGTTGACACAGAAGAGACACGGGCGACACATAGGAGACACAGATGAGACCCAGGGGGACGCAGAAGACCCAGGCGACACGGAGGAGACTCGGGCGACACAGAGGAGACCCAGGCGACACAGAGCAGACACATGAGACACAGATGAGACACAGATGAGACACAGAGGAGACTCGGGCGACACATAGAAGACCCAGGCGACACAGAAGAGACCCAGGCAACACAGAGGAGACCCAGGCGACACAGAGGATACCCGGACGGCACAGAGGATACCCAGGCGACACAGATAAGGCCCAGGCGACACAGAGGAGACACAGGCGACACAGAGGGGACCCAGGCGACACAAAGGGTGCACTGAGAAGACCCAGGCGACACAGGAGACCCATGCGACACAGAGGAGACTCAGGCGACACATAGGGGACCCGGGCGACACAGAGGAGACCCGGGCGACACAGAGGAGACCCAGGCGACAAAGAGGAAACCCAGGTGACATAGAGGAGACCCAGACGACACAGAAGAGATCCAGGCGACACATATGGTACACAGAAGAGACCCAGACGACAGAGGAGGCCCAGGCGACACAGAGGAGACCAAGGTGACAGAGAGGAGACTCGGGCGACACCGGGGAGACACAGAGGAGACCCAGGCGACACAGAGGAGACACATAGGAGACACAGGCGACACAGATGAGACCCAGGCGACACGGAGGAGACCCGGGCGACACAGGTGATACACAGAGGAGACCCATGCGACACAGAGGAGACCCATGCGACACAGAGGAGACACATGCGACACAGAAGAGACCCATGCGACACAGAGGAGACACATGCGACACAGAGGAGACCCATGCGACACAGATGAGACCCGGGCGACACAGAGGAGACCCAGGCGACACAGAGGAGACCCAGGCGACACATAGTAGACCCAGGCGACACAGAGGAGACCCCTGCGACACAGAGGAGACCCGGGCGACACATAGTAGACCCAGGCGACACATAGTAGACCCAGGTGACACAGAGGAGACCCATGCGACACAGAGGAGACCCGGGCGACACATATTAGACCCAGGATACACATAGTAGACCCAGGTGACACAGAGGAGACCCATGCGACACAGAGGATACCCGGGAACACATAGTAGACACAGGCGACACATAGTAGACCCAGTTGGGAGTCAGACAGCACAGTGAGCACAGTGTACAGCAGCGCGGCCGTCGTGACTGCTGTCACCGCACCATCGTCGGTCACTGTAATTCTGTACCATCCATCAATCCATCATCCTACAGGGAATATCCACAGTGCTGTGAAGGCTCACACAATGCTGTCTCCCTCTATCCTTTGTCATTGGTCAGGTTGGTCCTTGGTTCTGCCACTTCAGTGGGTAGAAGTGTGGGGTCGCAGTCGGTAGAAGTGTGGGGTCGCAGTCGGTAGAAGTGTGGGGTCGCAGTCGGTAAAAGTGTGGGGTCGCAGTCGGTAGAAGTGTGGGGTCGCAGCCGGTAGAAGTGTGGGGTCGCAGCCGATAGAAGTGTAGGGTCGCAGCCGATAGAAGTGTAGGGTCGCAGTCTGTAGAAGTGTGGGGTCGCAGTCGGTAGAAGTGTGGGGTCGCAGTCGGTAGAAGTGTGGGGTCGCAGTCGGTAGAAGTGTGGGGTCGCAGTCTGTAGAAGTGTGGGGTCGCAGTCGGTAGAAGTGTGGGGTCGCAGCCGGTAGCCTGTAGCCTAGCAGTGACAGTGTAGCAGGGTGGCACTGATAGTAGCCTGCTGTGCCGGGTAGCCTGATGTGCCAGGAACCCTGCTGTGCCGGGTAGCCTGCTGTACCAGGTAGCCTGCTGTACCAGGTAGCCTGCTGTACCAGGTAGCCTGCTGTACCAGGCAGACTGCTGTGCCGGGTAAAGCCTGCTGTGCCGGGTATAGCCTGCTGTACCAGGTAGCCTGCTGTGCCAGGTAGCCTGCTGTGCCGGGTACAGTCTGCTGTGCCAGGTAGCCTGCTGTGCCGGGTACAGCCTGCTGTGCCAGGTAGCCTGCTGTGCCGGGTAGCCTGCTGTGCCGGGTAAAGCCTGCTGTACCAGGTAGCCTGCTGTTCCGGGTAAAGCCTGCTGTACCAGGTAGCCTGCTGTGCCGGGTACAGCCTGCTGTGCCGGGTAGCCTGCTGTGCCGGGTAAAGCCTGCTGTACCAGGTAGCCTGCTGTTCCGGGTAAAGCCTGCTGTACCAGGTAGCCTGCTGTGCCGGGTAAAGCCTGCTGTACCAGGTAGCCTGCTGTGCCGGGTAAAGCCTGCTGTACCAGGTAGCCTGCTGTGCCGGGTAGCCTGCTGTGCCGGGTAGCCTGCTGTACCAGGTAGCCTGCTGTGCCGGGTAGCCTGCTGTGCCGGGTAGCCTGCTGTGCCAGGTAGCCTGCTGTGCCGGGTAAAGCCTGTTGTGCCGGGTAAAGCCTGTTGTGCCGGGTAGCCTGCTGTGCCGGGTAGCCTGCTGTGCCGGGTAAAGCCTGCTGTGCCGGGTAGCCTGCTGTGCCGGTAGCCTGCTGTACCAGGTAGCCTGCTGTGCCGGGTAGCCTGCTGTGCCGGGTAGCCTGCTGTGCCAGGTAGCCTGCTGTGCCGGTAAAGCCTGCTGTGCCGGTAAGCCTGCTGTGCCAGGTAGCCTGCTGTGCCAGGTAGCCTGCTGTGCGGGTAAAGCCTGTTGTGCCGGGTAAAGCCTGTTGTGCCAGGTAGCCTGCTGTGCCGGGTACAGCCTGCTGTGCCAGGTAGCCTGTTGTGCCGGGTAAAGCCTGTTGTGCCGGGTAAAGCCTGCTGTGCCGGGTAGCCTGCTGTGCCGGGTAGCCTGCTGTGCAGGTAGCCTGCTGTGCCGGGTAAAGCCTGTTGTGCCGGGTAAAGCCTGTTGTGCCGGGTAGCCTGCTGTGCCAGGTTAGCCTGCTGTGCCGGGTAAAGCCTGTTGTGCCGGGTAAAGCCTGTTGTGCCGGGTAAAGCCTGCTGTGCCGGGTAAAGGTGCAACATTTAGAACGGCGAAACGGGGATGAGTAGCATGAACATTCTTGGTTTATGCTGGTTCGTAAGGTGGTCACCTGGGTCATGTCATGGGTCAGACTTTCACACACAGGATACATTTAATTTTGCCAGTTGGAGTCAAACCTGGCAACCGAATTTTCATCCTATGCTATATATGTTGAGATTATCCGAACTTTTGGTCAGGTCACGGATTTTTCCTTTCGGGTTCAGGAACATGAACTGCAAACAAATAGTTCCATGCAAAGCTGAGAGAAACTGGTTCATGTTTCAAATGGACTCTGCTGAAAAATGGATTTTATCCATAAGAATTTGATAACAAAATAAAACAGTGTCAGTCATTCATAGAAGATAAATGACAAGCAATTGATGGGACATCATTTCACATTTGATCCCTTATTTCTAAATCAACAGCACACCAAAACAATGCGAGCAAAGCAACTGACCGAGCAACGGCTGTGTCCATATCTGTTGTAAGCAGGCCTATTTACCCTTTTTGCTGGAAAAAGCCCTGTCTTCACACCGGAAAGTGGTATAGGCCCTTTAAATAGCTGGCAGGTGCTAGATTACCTCATTTTAGCCGCTAACCAGGAATGGCAGTCGTTCATCGCTGCTGCCGCAACGTTAATCAGGCTGGCAGACAGTTTCTGCACCCGCCGAGCTGGCGCGTTTCATTATCCTCCAGCCAACTTTTCCGGCGCTTGGCCAACTTTGCGATCATTTCTCTGGCTCGGCGCGATAACTCAGCCCGGAATAGTGCGTCGTAAGTCTGTAGATGTAAGATGCACCATCAGCTCGCTTGGCATGAAGGACACGAACAATCGAGTTTGATCATGCGATTATATTTTATGAACTTATGATTAATTGGAATTTGGCTTGTTTTTATATCTCCAATAACTTAATTGAAAAGGCCGCAGCGAAAGGGAGAATATCGTTATTCATTTATTTTGCAAATAAGAGCAAACAGAAGTGCATACTTTGCCTTGTTTACACGTTTTAATTTGTGGCGCTACTACTTTGCCACCCTATTCTCTGCGGGGGCAGATTCTGACCCCCCGGTGGTTTTTCACTTGCCGCTTCTAAACCGTTAGGCCTAGCGTCCTGAAACTTTGTGACGTTTCCCAAAATTGAATGGACACGTGTTGCGTCAAAATTTTGAAAAACGGTCTGCAGAGACGGTTTCAGGTCCTGTTTGGGGAGGGTGTTACTAATGCAGTTTTGCGGCGCATACTTCCTTCGTGGGTTTGCAGTGCAATAAATCGTCAGAAACAATGTCAATGCAATATGCGTCATAGATACTGGGATTGTACATATTTTGGTTTTTGGGGCAGAGGCGCACT